>PVJI01000795.1:0-124052 GCA_004026765.1 Micronycteris hirsuta | reverse complement strand
AGACCACCCAGGCACGTGGGGACTGCTGGGGTCCAGCCATTCAGATGGGGGATTCTAATTATTCAGAGGACATTTGCATTCATTTTTTTCTTAGTTTATGAAGTTAGCTTGATCTGTGATCTCAAAATTGTTTTTCTGAGCTGGTTCAGGCGACACCATCCTCAGGGCATTGAAACCAGCGTCCTGTTATCCACTCAGGTATAGGCGCAAGGAGACGGGCTGATGGAGTTCAGCTCCGCTACTTCTCGCTCTTTTGGGCCCTGGAAACACAAAGCATGTTTTCAACTTAGATAAGAATGACAACGGCAAAGTGTATTAGTTGATTCTTTACTTTCCACGTCCTAATCTTGACCCTGACCCTGACCCCAAGTGAAGCCCCAGTTCAGGACCCCAGGGATGACTGAATTACTTAGAAGGCCTTCCAGGTCATGATGAGAAACTGCTAGCCATGCTGAACTTAGGGCTGCATACATCATTTTGAATTAATGTCTGTTTTCTCTGTATATATACCCGGAAGTGGTGTATGTTGCTGGTATGTAAGGAAGCTCTATCTTCAAGTTTTTGAGGAAATTCCATCCTGTTTTCCACAGCGGCCACACCAATTTACAATCTCGACAACAGCATGCGAGGGTTCCCTTTTCTCCACAGCCTCACCAGCATTTGTTCTTTCTTTCTTTCTTTGCTGATGATGGCCATTCTGACAGGCGTGATGTGACATCTCATTGTGGTTTCCAGATGCATCTCTCAGACAATTAGTGACGTTGAACATCTTTTTACATGTCTATGGGCCCTCTGTATGTCCTCTTTGCAGAAATGTCCATTCAGGGCCTCTGCCCATTTTCTAACTGGATTATTTCAGGAGGGGGAGGTAGTGCTCAGCTACTTGAGTTCCTAACATATTTTGGATATTAACCCGTTATCAGATGTATCATTTATATTCATCAATTCACTGTCTGAATTAGAACACTTTTGAGCGTGAAAGGAAATGCTAAGCAGATGAGATACTAGAACACGGTTACCCCTCCAGGCCTGTGAGAAGCAAGGAGGGACCAGCCATCTAGCAGACGTGCCTACATGAGAATTCATTTTTAAGTCTGTGAGTTGGCACTTAAGGTTGACCCTACCCTGGAACTCCACTTACACGTAGTAAGCTCTGAGTAAAAATTGTCTACTGCACCAATGAATATACTTTGCTTTTGTCATTCTCATCTAAACTGCAAATTAATTTACTATAGCTTTCTGAGTGTAAGGAAAGCAATTTTTAAAAGCACCTCTTTGGAGAAAAAAGGAGTCATCTTATATTTGAGTTCACATGAAGTCTTTCATATCACAGCCTTCCCTTAATTATGTTAAGAACAAGGCTTTTTCCCCCTTCTCTGTTGGGTTTGGATTGCAAGTTTATTTTGTTTGTTTTTTTAAAAAATAATTATTGTATTGTTGTTCAATTACAGTTGTCTGCATTTACCCCCTGCTACCCCCCCATCCCAGCCAAACCCACCTCCCTCCCTTGCTTCCACCCCCCGACCTTGGACTTGTCCATGTGTCCTTTATAGTAGTTCCTGAAGGGTTTTCAAGAACAAGGTATTTTTGGTGGGAGGAAAATTAGCCTGAAATGATTTTAATCAACACAAACTTTGGACACTAGAGAAGTCACTAGTAAAAATTACAATACAGATTTGTATTGTAATTTTAATATGATACAGATTTGGCCATTATTCCCAGACATATGATAATATCTAACATGTTTGGACTGCGTCCTGGGAGCCAAGCACCTGCTAAGCCTGTTACTCATATCAAGATGATATGAAATACAAGGAAGTGGCTGTATCTCGAAACAACTTAGAGGGAAGGGAAGATGATTGAAATCTGGAAGATTCCTTTAAGTGACTCAAAAAGTACCTCCCAAAGTAATGAACACATCATGGTTGCAGAGACATGTTGGAGCACCTGAATAAATTATCCCTTATAAAATGTGGACAGAGGAAAATTCTAAAGCAATGTTTTATTGCCCGTGTATTTCAATATGTTAAGTGGTTCTCAACTGGGGGCAGTTTTTTCGCCCAGAGGACATTGGGCGATGTCTGAAAACATCTTTTGTTTTTAGAAGTTGGGAGGGGCTGCTACTGGAATCTAGCGGGTAGAGGCCACGGATGCTGCTAGATGAACTTCTGTCCTAACTCTGCATCCCCGGACAGCCTTGACAATGAACAGTGCATGGGGCCGTGGTATCATTCATGACCGGATGTAACCCATGACTGATGTAGGACAATGTTTCTCAAAGTCCGTCCTCAACAACACTAGTTGTGTGAGCTGTCCCTGAAGAACGGCCTGCATGGTCTTAGGATTTGGGGAAATGCTGCTTAGCAAATTCTGCCTTGTAACGTGGCAGCAGACGGTACTATGTTCAAGTCTCTGAGAGGTCCTGCAAGATGCTGGGATTTGTTTAATCCAAAACTGTCCAAATCTGTTTGATCATGGAGCCCTTTTTAAAAAAGATTTTCTTTATTTATTTTTAAAGAGATGGGGAGGGAGGGAGAAAGAGAAGGAGAGATACATCGATTGGTTGATTGCCTCTTGCACACTGCCAATTGGGGACCTGGCCCGCAACCCAGGCATGTGCCCTGACTGGGAATCAAACTGGTGACCCTTTGGTTCGCAGGAAAGCACTCAATCCACTGAGCTACACCAGCCAGGGCAATCCTGGATCCCTTTAAAAATACGTTCTGAAGAATAATGGCAGGGATGCTTGTCATGCTTGTTGTTATAGTGTTGTCATGCTTGACTGTTTACATGTTGAAATATGTTTTATGAATTATTTTCATTTTCTTCCTTTGTATATGGCTATAAGAGAAGCGTACCAATGTTTGAAAGAAAAAAGGATATGCGATACAGATTATATTTGTGTGTGAATTTCACATAAGGTTAGGAGAGCGGGAGCCGTAAGCTATTTGTCATAAGAGACCCTGGGAGTTCAGTTAGGCAGTGAAGCACCATTCAGCCGTGGCCTTGGCATACAGGGACAGGGATGGCCTGGGCTGCCGCCTCCATCAGAGATGAGGGCAGGAGACAGGAGAGGACGCAGGCTGTGGAATCCTGCCGAGGGGGCGGCACGGCAGAGCACAGCTGGAAGCCACCTGGATTCCTCCAGCCTCATCTCCCAGTTTACAGACAAGGAAACTGAGACTCAGCAAGGTAAGAAGTCCCATCCGAGGGCCCTCACTGTCACCGCAGAGTACAAAGGGCTTCCAGTAGGGCCTGGACTTTTTGAGTATGTAAATAGAGAGTTCCAGAATCAAATATTTGTACCACGATGCTGTTTCCGTAGAATTTACTGTGTTAGTCCGTGTTCACAAACCCTGAAGAGTAACAGAGTGATGATATGTTAAACATGTTCCCTTGTGAATCCTTCGTTCCCCGAACTGCATTTACACAAGCCCACAGCAGAGTTTACAAGAGTCCACATGGAGACGGCATGATGTTTGGGAAAGACAGTTAGCCAAGGAGCCAGAAAACATCATACAAAAAAATAGCCCTTTTCTTAAGGACAGGCCTTTTATATTTCTTTGACCATAAAAAGTATCACTCACCTCATTTGCCACACCTTGTTAAAGTGAAACGCGACTCTTTAGAACAATTTTATCATCCCCAATGGGATCAAAGTTTGCTACAACTGAGCATTTTCAAAAGTGAGAAAGTCAGGGGTTTGGAGGCCTGGCTTTTACCTTGGTTAATTATGTGTGCTTGAGATGGTCACCTCACTTTCCTTTTCCCACCTGTAAAATGGGCATGAAAAGGTATTCTCCATGTTCCTCAGGGTTGTTTTGAAGGTAAATTAATACAACGTTTTCAAAGGTCTTTTAAGATTTCTAAAGCTTCCCAAATATAAAGGGTCGTGGTAATGGCATGCGCTCACAGCTTTTCCAACCTGAAATTAATGTGAATAGTTCAGGAGACTTCTGTGCTGGGGCTGAGACGAATTCAGATTTGTAAATTTGGCCATTGCCAAGTGGCCTCGCAGTGACTTGCTGATTAGTCCAGAGCAGTCTGGCTTCCTCCCTGGGGAGGAAACCGGCAGAGGAGCCGAAGCGTTCTGGAACTTACATCCAGATGTTTTGCTCACACTCGCCAATGTACCCCAAAGAATCAGGAAATAGAAACGTTTCCACACACGGCATTGTTTATTCTCAGTCACAGCAAACATGCACATTGATTAGCACAGGTTTCTGGATGCTTCGGACTTTCTTTTCTGGCCAGACAAGGACTGTCAGCCTATGGGCATGCTTTTCCTTCCTTTTTTTTCTTTGTTTCTGTATCTTGTCCAAAGACCTCCCTCCTGGTCCGCCAGGGACACCTATAGGAGAACATGTTGTGTTTATTGCTCCTTGAGACAAGGGAGACGACACGCCATGGGGAATTATCGGGCATCTCATTGAAGGCTTTAGAAAGGACTTATTTTAGGATTTGGGCTTGTGGTAGAATATATGGGGAAGACTTTAAGGAAGTGGGGTTTCGCACTGGAGTGGATGCATGAAGAAGGGGGGTAATTCTGTGCTTGGGTACCTGGAATCTCATCGATAAAGCAGAAGGACTGAATTGAGGCCAAAGCTGTGATTGGTAGACGCAGCAGTCATCATATTCGCCAGAAGAAGACATGTTCCGTCCTTTTGGTGGCCTCACGATGCTCATGTCTTGTCTTCTATGCTCACACAGGGATGTCTCACTTTTGTCTTGATCCACCCTGGTCACAGAGCAGCCTTGTCTCACGTTCATGCTGGGTGACATGTGCATGTTCAACAGGAGAGCACCAAGGCCCAGCAGTGAGTGGCAGGCCGGCTTCTAGTAACACCGAAGTCAAGTTCATGGGGCCAGGTTGTCAGGGGCTGCTTGTCTTTTTCTCGGTCTCAACCATGAAATAAAATACAGGTACAAATCCCTACACAGAAGAAAAGCATAGCCTAATGAAGTGTTATCAATAATACCCTTGTAAGCGCCATGTAGGTCCAGCAATCCAGCTTTGCCGGCCACCCAGAGGCCCGCCAGGTCCCCCATCGCAGCCACAGCCCCCAAAGGAGCCACGCTGCTGGCACAGTCGTCACCGCCTTGTGTTTCCTTATCATTCTGTCACACGGGGTCTGTCCCTAGGCATTGTAGTTTGGTCTTGCTCATTTTTAAAAACCTGATTATGTCTTTTGAGTCTCTTTGAATCCATAGTTTCCCCCTATCCTTTTCTTTTCTTATAACTTATCTGTTAAAAAATGACGGCCGTTGGACTTATACAATTTCTCAGTGTCTGGATTTTGCTCTTGCCTCTTCTTGAGCAGTTCGGCCCAGACCTCTGTCCTCTTTGTTTCCTTCTGCTGTTGTCTGGACCCAGAGATCTGAACAGACTCCATTCACTGTAGGTTCTTCCCTCAGGAGGCACATTCCAGCTTGCTGTCCTCTAAGTAATTTTCATAATAAAATGGCATGCCGTCTGTTTTCAGGTATGAAATAGTGACTTAAACAGCGCATCCCCGACCCCCCCAGGCGGTCAGCTGTGGTTAGGTAATCCTGCCCAGAGGAAGCCCGGAAACCGCTGCTGGGGGAGGCTTCTTGAGCACAAAGGGTCCGGAAGGGAACCTGGGATTGTACTGAATGTCTCCTTCCCTCCCATCGCTGTGAATAATTTCCCTTTCCCACTAGTTTTATACGGGATGTGGAAGTGCCTGGCATTCAGAAAAACTGAAAATAGAGCATGGTGACATCTGGCACAGATCACAGTTCTTTGTGATAGGATGCAAAATGCATGGTCTATTACAACGTAAGGGTTGCGCATCGGAACTGTTCCCACTAGAACATAGGATTCGGTGCTTGCATCCCGCAATGCAGGACGTACTTCCGTTGATGCGGACCCCAGCTCGTGGGGTCTGCAGCATTGTGGCTGAGACAAGACAAATTCACACGGACTACCAAATCCTGCGGAGGAAAAGGGATGAGCACCGTCTAGATATCTGCTGAATTAAAATAAGGATGTGCAAAGCAGTCCCACAGAAGGCTTAAAATTGCTTATCTTATCCAGCCTTTTCATTAATAATGAAATGGGTTGCGCTGCATCTTCTGTACTATTAGTGAGCTGTACTAACTTTGGACGGAATCTGTGTGCCGCATAATTAAGCACAAGAAGAGGAAAAAGGTTTGGCAGCCAAGCCCCTTGACAAATCGTATCAAGGTGAGAAAGAATAAAACGGCTTCTGCAGGTTGCATTTAGTCTCCAAGCAACAGATACACACAGTTTTGGACAAGAGCAGGACAATGTAGTGAGATTTGGCCATCAGAATCCTCCCCAAGTCTTTCCAAATTCGTAACAGATTCAGCTGTATCTCCTTGCCAAAGCTCCAACAGGGAATAGGAGGATGAAGACAGCTGTGTATGTCAGACACATTATGACCCTCTGCAGACACGGTGTTGTCTTTCCAGGAATGCCCAGCATTTTCCAGCAGCTTTGAACTCAAAATCCAGCTGCAGTAATCATGGACACATATCATTACACATATGTCCGAACCCACAGAAGGTACAACAGCAAGAGTGAGCCCTATGGTAAGCTGGGGACCCTGGGTAATGATGACGTATCAACGTAGCCTCATCAGTTGTAACAAATGTCCCTCTCTCGTGGGACATGTTGTAAGTGGGTAGGGGGTTGTTCCTGTGGGGGCAGGGACTTGGAATTCTCTATACCATCTTCTCTGAACCTAAAACTGCTCTAAAAAATTAAGTCTTAAAAAAAATCCACCCCCTATGGAGAAGTGCTTAGAGTGAGTGGGCGATTAGCGGGCCAACTCTCAAATGAAGACTCAAAGAGAATCCAAATCAGCTTCCAACTGCCAGAACAAATTTATTTTCCAGTCCTCATCTTACTGACCCAATAAGCTGATAACAACAATTATGGCGGTGCCGGGGTCCTGGGAATTCACCGTGCTATACATGGACTGGCATCAGAGACATGTCTCCAGTCCCCTCTCTGCCCCGAGATATCCCAATCACCCAGCATTCACTGGGCCCGTTTTCCAAATTAAACGTGGTGCTGAAAGGGCAAAAGGCATGTCGCTACAAGTGCTGGACGAGCCACCACAGGGGCAGTGAGCCCCAGAGAAAGCAGTATGATGCTGCTGGCGCTGGAGTGTGGCGGTGTGAAATTCTAACAGCTTTACTGAGCTGTGCTTTTACGCCACCAAAATCTCCCATTGCAAATGCACAGGGCAGCGGTTTTTAGTGGACTTACTGAGTGGTACCACCATCCCCGCAATCCAGCTGAAGAACATTTCCCCCCACCCCCAAGTATCCCCGCTCCCCACGTGTAGCCACCCCCTGCCTCCATTCCTAGTCCCAGCCCTAGGCAACTACTTCCTGTCTCTGTGCATTTGCCCTTTCTGGACGCTTCGCACAAACAGAATCACACAGCCTGTAGTCTTTGTGTCCAGCTTCTTTCACTGACCGTGATGACTGTAAGGGTTATCCATGGCAGTGTAATGTTTTTCTGCGAGGAAATTTGTATTCAATCTGTAAGGTTGCTAAAACTAATAAGCCAGAGGTCACATAGCTGATAAGAAGCAGAATTTGGTTATTTCCCTAACTTTATTTTTAATTTTCGAGAGAGGGGAAGGGAGGGAGAAACAGGGGGAGAGAAATATCGATGTGAGAGAGAAACGTTGATCTGTTGCCTTCTGCATGCACCCCGACTGGGGACTGAACCCACAACCTAGGCATGTGCCCCGATAGGGAATTGAACCAGTGACCTTTTGGTTTGCAGGATGATGCCCAACCAACTGAGCCACACTGACAGGAGTGATTTCCTGACATTTTGATTTATATTTATTAGAATCGCATTCCAGCCCTGGCTGGTGTGGCTCCGTGGATTGACTGCTGGCTAGCAAGCCAAAGGGTTGCCAGTTCGATTCCCAGTAAGGGCACAGGCCTGGGTTGCAGGCCAGTTTCCCAGTATGGGCTGCGCGAGAGGCAACCACACATTGATGTTTCTCTCCCTCTCTTTCTCTCTCCCTTCCCCTCTGTCTAAAATAAATTTTAAAAATCTTTTTTAAAAAAGAAAAAAGATGACTTTCTCTTTGATTTGATTTTGTTTTAGCTGCATAGCTAAGAAATTACTTGGGATTAGGATGGTGTTTCCTTTGTTCTTCCTGTAGGGCTTTCTAAGGAAACTGCATCTTTTGCTGGGAAGTTATCTCTGTTGATATTTGGGACAGCTAAAGCTTCTTGACAGAGGAGTGGGGAGGAAGCGGATTTCACCCTTTCATCCAAAAGGCGACCTGAGATGCTGGTGGGACTTGTAATAAAAATTCCTTTCATGAAAGGTGGGCGGGAGGACATTCCACCCCATTTAATTTCCTATTCCAATTTCAAAGACTGGAACCCGCTTCTGAGGAAAGAGAAGTCATTGGAAATTCCTTAGTTTTACTAACTTAAGGAGTGGTGGGAGAAAAGACAGAAGGGTTGCAGATATGTTGACATGCTTGCATTGTAGACTTTCAAAAAGTATCATTTAAAAGACCTATATTCTGGCCTCCTCATTTATAGTATTAAAGGAACTAGGACTTTTCTACACAGAGCCCAACAAATATTCTTAGGAGGATTTAACATTGTACCTCAGAGCTCGGGTTTCTAATTTTTTTCCCTCACCCAAGGATATATATTCATTGACTTTTACAGAGAGAAGAAGAGGTTGGGGGAGGGGAGAGACAGAGAAACATCGATCAGTTGCCTCCTGTATGTGCCCCGGGGATCGAACCCACAACCTTTTGGTGTACGGGACGATGCTCCAACCAACTGAGCCACCCAACCAGGGACAGATTTCTAATTTTTTAAATGTTATGTTTATTGTAAAATAAAATATAAATATAGGAAATCAGAGAAAGCAAATACCTGCCTTAGTGACGTATTCTAAGCTCCGCTGTAACCACTGGCAGGTCAAGAAAGAATTGTGTAGCCATGCCAAAAGCCCCTCCCCTGTGCACTCCCCATCTCAGTCCCCTGCCTCTCGCGTGATTAGCCATCATGTTGGCTTTTCTAGCAATGAGTTCTTTGCCATTTTAAATACTTTTATTACCCAAACATATGTACCAAGACCCTATCCACAGTCTTTTCCATATTTTAAAATTTGAAGTATCTTTTCAGTCTCTCTCAATCTATAGGATTTCCGCCCATTCCTTTCTTGTGCTTACAATTCGGCTAATGAAGGACCTGTTTGAGCAGTAGCATTTTCGCAGCGTGGATTTGTGATTGCAAACCGGCGGTTTCCAACATCCCAGATGGGCGCCAGTGCTGCTCACCCGGTGCTGTGTATACACTTGTGGATGCCGCTGGCATGCGGTATCGGCTTGGTCTGTGCGACTGACCATATGCAGCCAAAGGGGTCGTGTGCGGCTTCTGAGGCCTCATCATAAAAAGCACTGTGTGGCTGCTGTTTTTCCCTCTTGGATTGCACAGCAGCAAAAGCCAGCCGCCAGGTCCTGAGGACACTCCAGCAGCCCTGGAGAGGCCTTCCACCAACGGCCAGCAGATAAGGCAGACTACCGTACAGGCTTGTAGGCAAGGATGAATAAGAAACGGGGAACAGTGTCTCTAGAATGGAGAATTGGGAGATGATTTCTAATGAAAAACAAATCCAGCCGTAGTCATGAGAGACTGTACTCTAAAGGATTATTTCAACAGAATGCCACAGACAATTGCCACAGAGAAAACACTCGTGGCAAAAATCCACAGGTTCTCCAGGCTAAGACAAAAGGGGTCTCCTTTTACAGGGAAAAGTGAGCAAGGCTACAAGGAACCAGGGCGAGGAAGTGGGGTGACTCGAAGTGGCACCGTTGGGCAGTTTTCTCCCTGGGCCAGCCTACCCTAGGGAGACACTGTCTGCTGGCTCAGACTGAGTGTGGGCCAAAGTCCCAGGATCTGGAGGAAGGAGAGCAGTTTAGTCAAATTTTGGTTAACCAGCACTCTGTTCTGATTGATTGGTGGGGAGAAAACAGCTCAGTGAATCATTTTTAAGGCCGAAAAACCCCCCAAACAAAAAGAAATTTGCAGAGTCCGGGTCTGGCCTTGTGCTAGATAAACAAGGGGGTTATCCACAAGTCTTATTGCAGTCATTTGGGGAAACGTGGTTCTTTGCTGTTTCCAGGAACTCAAAAGCGTGGGGGACATTTCTTTTTTTAATTGAGGTATAACTGACATATTATATTATATTAGTTTCAGGTGCAGGACATAATGATTCAGTATTTGTATATATTGTGAAATGATCACCATAATACCTCCGGTTAACTTCTATCATCTTATATAGTTATAATTTTTTCCTTATGATGAGAACTTTTAAGATTTGCTGTCTTAGCAACTTTCAAGTACAGTATATAGGCGACTGTAGTTAGCACGCTGTGGGATTTCTTCCGGGACTCAGGGCATAGCAGAGTTCCACATTGTCATTGCTGGCATATTCTTTTATACTTTTAAATTTTATCTACCCAAAATATACTACAGATTTAAACTAAATTTTATGATAAATGTTAAATGAATAAGTAGAAGAGCACAAATTCCCAAAATCTCTTTGCCACAGTTTAGAGTTCTTCCCAAATGACTCTGGCTATGGAGAGGAGGCTTAGGCAGTGTGTATTGAAACCCCGGTGAAAGCGCTGAGTGGTTAGAAATGTTTCCAGTGTTTTGATGCCTCGGTTCCGAGTTTCACTCCATAGATACGATGGGCGCAGTGTGGTCAAGCCGGCGGCCCACGCTACAAACACCACCCCTCTCTCTGGGTTGGATTTCACGGGCACGCATCGTATTGCATTCCCACGAATGTGCTGTGTTTTCTAATCTCCACTTCTCATACAAACCTGAACAGATCACGAAACAGGAGACAATCTCTAGCCCAAACATATGCAAATAGAGTGTTGATATTCCATTTCTCTGCTCAAAGGGAGTTTTCTTCTATCACAGAATGTCCTTGTTAGGGGCCAGCTAGGGACAGTTAGGCAGGGCTGCGGGTTTTCTGTCACCTCTGGATCTGCTCTTTTTCCACTATGCATTTTCAGATTCAGCCAGGAGTCTAGTTCCTGCATCATATTTTGGCCGTGGCCTTGTGCCCTCCAGGTGCTTAGACAAGGCTTACACACCCAAAGATGCAGGGCTTCGCACGACCCAGGTTGTGCAGAGCCTTCGTTCCCTTGATCCGCCTCTTCTGAGCACCAGAAACTTGATTTCAGTCACCAAAGTTCACCAGTCCAGTTCTAGTCACAGTCATTGAAAGGGTTGTTTTTACTAAAGATATCATAATGACAACAGGAAAATTAGTCTCAGTAATTAACCCCCCTCTAGGGAAATGAACAATATACACCCTTCTAAATAATTCACCTAAGTAGGGATTGATGGGGACAAGGCTGGCAATGGACTGGTTATGCCCTCAAGTTCCAAGTTAGTCTCAATGGCAATGGTTGACTCGTACACAGGAAGGCCTGAGAGAAGTACCTGTCCTGGCCCAGGATGCCCGTGAATGTCCCTGGCAGACGTCTAACGACAGGAGCGTAACTGACCAAGGGCCTTGCTGGCTGTGCTCTGAAATTCATCACAGCATTTGTGTTGAGGCCACGCCTCCCATGCCAATGGGGCCATTGGCCCTGTCAATGACCAAGTCTAATGGGACACTAAGGCAGCCTGTCACTGGCAGTCACAACTTTCCTCTAGTGCTGACTTAGGCTCCAAGACTTCGCAGCAGCTTTGCCGAACCTTCTTTAGTCTGCGCAGCCATCTAGGATGTATCCACCCACGTGCCGCTCCTCTCTCCTTTACTCGGGGTCAGATGAGGTCTCATGACCCCCCCCCAGCCTTTCCCAGCATCCTCCCCTCCTTCTCCCACAGGACTTCCGCTAGTGAAATCTGCTGTCCCTAGCACAGATTTAAGAAATTCCAGCAAATTCCATCTCTCCTTTAATACAGGCCGAAATTCCCTGTTGAATGTCTTTTGTCTTTTTCTGTGCTGTAGAAAGTTGCGGTGTTCTGGGCTTTGCCTTTCTGAGTTGCACTGATGTTGTCGAAGAGGGTTAAAGTTGCAGGATTTTTGGTGCAGGAGGAGCAACTTACAGATTGAATATGACCCGCCGAGTGCCTCCTGGCACAGAAGTCACTGACTCAATGGCTACTCAGGTGTCTCCCATTCAGCTACACCCGCTGACTCTTTTACCGTGTAACCTCTTTATACTCATTGTACGTCTGCACAAATACAGATCATATCTCATTTCAGTCCATTGCAAGCTCTTTTGTTGGAATGGAATTTTGCTGTATCAAATATTGAATAATATTAGTGCAAAAGAGTTTGAGCTCAAGACTTGTGTTTATTTTGCAAATGGACTATCTCCGTATAGGGAATGGTAGCGAGATCGTCCCTAGGGAGGGAGGTGGAGTGACCAGAGGAGAGGGGAAAGGGAAAGCAGACTTCTCACACACTTTGACTCTTCATTTGCCATGTACTAAGAACGTATTACTGTTTTTTTCTAGAAGTTTTTAAACAATAAGAAGAAAAATGAATTAACTTATCACAAGGCACCATACAGTGAAAATGTGATTGTCCTCAGATTGTTTCGACGTTTCGTTTTACCTCATGGACTGAATCCTATGCTCCGACTGCCGCCCTACAAGCTGCATGGTGACCAGCCCGACGGCTTTCACCTCTGACCTCACTGGCCACCAATGCCTTTCTCTATGCAACGATGTAGCTTCTAATTATCGCTTGGCCTCCACGCATGTGCTCCTGGCTCAGGGAATTCATGTAACCACTTTGGTTTCCAATGATGCTCAGCTTTCAGCTCCGGTCCTCATGGAGGCCGTTTGTGCGTACAGGCACAAAGCTCTCTCAGGGGAAAGTAACAATCTGTAACACTGCAGTGCTGTTCCCACTTAAACACGTACAATATCCCTCACGTCTGTAAGCGCTGATGGCTTTTTAAGGGAAAGAAGGCTGCTGACAGAGAGGTACAACATTTCTAAACCAACATATGGGAGGCATTATAAACCAAGCAGGGAAAGGGTCCTGAGTTATAGCCAGGAGATCTCCCTGGTTATAATTAGAAACACTTATGAAATCACTGATGTATACATGCAGCAACACAGAGCCATCAGCTCTTGGCCACAGGCAAGCAAAGATTTTTTTTTTCATTCCAAAGCTAATGATTTATAGTTAGAACACTTCCAAGCTGAAACTAGCATTCTCATTGCATTTATTAATGAAAATGATAAATGGGCCATTTCCTGATGAATGAGCAGACTTCCTAGCATTTAATGGAAAATACAGTACAAAAGAGGGAAAAGGATCCATGTACCTTTTCTCTCTGAACTGACAACCCAAAATGATATGGAAAGTGAGTCTTGCAATTGTCTAAGTTAGACCTTGTCTCAGGGTTCCTGAGGGGCACCAAACCACTGTGTCTAACTTTCTGAACTGCGGCAGAGCAAGCCTGTGAGCAGAGGAGAATGCAGATGGTTTGGAATAACAGTCCTAGACCTTGACCATGTGAGGCAGTGCCTATGAGGTTGCCAATCCACAGCGTGTAACAGGAACTGCGGCTGTCAGATGGTTTAGCAGAGAGTGGAGACCAGCAGCTCTCTCTGAGCTACATACTGAATTTATTATTGGTCCTGCTGGTAAAATGAGTCACCTCCCCAAACCTACGGTTCATCTTTTTTTTTTTTTTAAATCAGTGTTGCTTTTGTATTCCTCCCAGCTTCCACAATTCTTTGTCTCTCTCAGAATTCTTTATTGTTTCCCACAGTTTTCTATTCTCTCCCATAATTTGAATCCTTTCGCACATTTCTCAGCCTCTCCCAAATTCTGTCTCCCACAATTCCCTGTGACTTCCAAAGTTCCCAATTCATCCCACAATTTCGTGACTCTCTTACAATGCTGTGCTCTTCCACAGTTCCTGGGCTTTTCTACAGTTCTCCATATTTTCCTACAATTTTTATGTTTCCCTTTACAATTCTCTGTTCTTCTATACAATTCTATGTTTTCATTTTCTCTCACAATTTTCTATTCTCTTCCAGATTCACATTTCTTCCCACAAGTCCCATTTCTTCCCAAATTCCCATTATTTCCCACAATTCCAGTTACTCTCAAACTTTTCTGTCTCCTCCAGTTCTCTCTTTTTTATGGAGAAGGTTCCCACAATTCTCCCTCGTCTCTGATAATTCTCCATTATGTCCCACAATTCTCTGCTTCTCCCACTATTCTTAATTCTTTCCCACAATTCCCAGATCTTTCATCATTGCCTATTTCTTCCACAGTTCTTTTTTTTCTCTTTTGACCCTTTCTCCTCAAATTCTACTGTCCAAATCCTAAAGCCTTTTTAAAAATTTTGAGATTATGTTTATTAAAGGACAATGAAACAAGGAAGGGCTTAGGATAAAAGAAGCAACAAGAGAGCCTTGGTTGGGCTGCTTTGGTTCACTGGGAAGTCAGAGATAGCGGGGCTTGAGGACAGGTTCAGGGAATCAGCCCAGGACGAGATGCCCCTGCGCACGGCCATTGCTCCCCCGGTTGCAAGTCTCATGGAGACCCTTAGAGTTTAGGAGATGCATGCCACAGAGGGAAGAAGTATGTCTGCCCTCTGCCAATGGGGTGAGTGTACCAAGCCTTCATTTTTCAAACAAGGGCTACACTCTCCATACCTATGGATTATAATCCCTGAACTCCAGTTCTAGAAATGAACAGGACACTTTCATGTGGTCTCCTCTGAACCATTATTGCCTCTTAGGCATCGGGGTGAAATGATCCACCCTATGTTTCTCCAGTAGTAAATGGCAGGGGGAAAAAATCCTCAATTCTACAGCGCTAAACCCAAAACAGCATTTTTACAACATATAAAGTACGGGCTGCTGTCAAAATCCATATTTTATTCAAAACGCCAGTCCTATCTTGGCCAACTCTAAACTCTTTTAAAAAAACTTTTAAAGTCCCTAAAGTCTAGAACAATGACATTCTTATGAGCTATTTTCAGCTGCTTAAATGATTGATTTTGAACATCAACATCTATAATGCCCAGAGGCCCACATTCGCAAAACCTTGAACTATATTTTTTGTATTATATTCAACTCACTGTAACACTTAAAAGTCATTTTAATATGACTTTCCTTTTTCTTATGCAGTAAGGACAGAGCGTTTACTAAAATGGTAGTCATCTAGTCTGCCTACACAGTGGGAAAGGAATTTTGACAGGAAATAAAGCATTGCCTACCATCCCCGACGAGGCCCTCATACCCCAGATGTCCATCACCCAGTGAAATGTTTGAAACTCTCACTTCGGATTGACTCCTGCTCTGCCTTTGAGGACTTTCCACAGGCAAACATCGCATGGTCTCGGTCTTTCCCATATCTTCTTTTTTCTCCAAACGTTCAGACCAAATGGCATACTTATTCCATTAAGGTTTAGTTTCCAGACTGTTTCTGTGTTCTTGTGCAAGTTTTTTTTTTCTTACGTGTATATTTGAAATGACTCCATTAAATTCTTGGAACTATCTTTTTTTTCAATGCGTAATATAAATTTAAAATGCCATCCCACAGTGGCCAACTGGGTCCCACAACTCTAAAGGAAGTCAGGTCTCTCTCGACTCTTACTCCCAGAGAGAGAAGCTCGTCATCGCTGAGGAGAAAATGGGGTTTTCAGGCTGCACATGAGGGCTGGCCTGCTAAGGTTGGAAACACAGAAGCCGCGAGTAAACAGAACTGGGTGGGGTGACTGATCTTCGTATGTGGGAATCAGAAAACTGCGGTCTGACCGCGGCCTGCCCCCAGCCTGTGTTTGTGCATGCCGGGGGCTAAGAATGATGTCTTCCAGTTTGAAAAGGGGGAAAAGAATCCAAAGAAGAATTCTGTCAAACCGAAATGGGTTTGGAGATCCAAGGTGGTGCAAGCAATGAAGACTAAAGCAACAGCAACTGGGAATGTTTCAGTTATTACACCAGTGCCCACGAATAAAGAAAACCAGTATTTCAAAACATACTTTGTACTATAGATAGTTACGTTTTTCAGACATTTAAACTATATGTGTGTTAGTTCTGTTTTTTTCACTAGTAAGGGATAATTTTCAAAAAAGGCAAAATCATGACTCTCATAAGGATATAAGATGAACCCACATTAAAGATTTATAACTCATTACTGTGGGAACTAATAAGATATTACCAGTAGTTCGAAGGAGAAACCAAAGAACAGATACATATATAGATCAAGGATGTTGCCATGAACTTGCAAATGGCCTCTTCCTGCATGGGGGCGGGAAGTCACTTGAACCTCCAGCGGACTTGAAGAACTTATCTATAGATATAAATGATTTTGCATTGTTACCAGCCATCTACAACTTGCACTAAAATAACTCAAAAACAATGAAAGGCTAGAATCAGAAAACCAGGAAGGGTGTGATCTAAACAGTGCATTGGCTTTCATTGAAGTACAAAGGTTTCTCTACATCACCATACGACAAAACATGTTTTTTTGACTGAGTTTTCCCATTGCTGTGGTTGTGAGTGTTGAAGATCTTACATGGCTGAAGAAACAATAAACTTAATGGGTTCATTGTAGAAAACAGGAGGCCAGACAGGATGTCTTTTAAATAAGCTTTTTATGTTAGAAAGCATTAGCGGAATTCTCGCGATAAATACTGGCTTTCTACTGGTCAGCATGCAGAAAATTAGGCCTTCCACAAGGCGTGCCTCTTTGATATGCTAAGGAACAGCATAACTAGGAGAGTAACTAGTATTTGACCCACAAACCCCAAAGCCAATGTTGGTTTTGAAGGGGGGTCCTAGTGTGGTGGTAAGGGCTGGGGGTCTGAAGCTCTAGTTGTCACCCTCAAGTCATGGGCCTTGGCCACATCTCGTACAAACCAATTCCAACCCCATGGCATCTAATACTTAGTGGATGCTTCCTTGTAGCAGGCACTGTTCTAAAGGCTAAGTCTGGATTAACTCATTGAAGTTCACGATGACCCTAGGAAGTATTTCTTCCTATGTTACAGCTGATGATATGAAGAAACAGAAATTTAACTCATTCCACGTGATTATAGGTCCCATCTCCCTCTGAAATTTTGTGTCATAAGAACAAAGTCAAAACAAAATAAAGATAGAAGAGACCAGATAAAATGGAATCTACTTCTTTGGAAGTTTGTTTTCCAAAACTTGTCTTATAATTCACCATTTCTTATGCCCATACCTTTATGAATAAGAATAGAAACCAAAGCTCTCAGTTGGCCTGGGATCAATTTAAATCGGACAGAAAGGGAAAGGCACCAGAAGAGAATGAACTATGGGTGGCGGGCTTTGACCCACCTCCTTCAAAGGCGGTATCTCGTATCTGTTCGCACTTACACGGAAATGGGAATACAGGCTTTCTAAAGGTCTCATATCCTGAAAGTATTCTCACTGACCCTTTGGGACTGGTGAAGAAATACCGCCTTCCAACCATCTACTTTACCAAGAACTGGTAGCAGTTATTTAGATAGATACCTTGATTTCGGAGTCTTAGAAGTCCAACATTTGATCTCACAAATACATGTGCGGGACTCTCTCATGACAACAGTGATCATACCAACTTCATAATGATGAGGTCGGAGCTACACTGCACCTCAATAATGTTGTTGATTTCGGGGAATCCCATCAGCAGGTTTTGATAAGGTTTCTGGTTCAGTTAATTAAGAACAATAGAGAAAAGGAGATTCTTTTACTTTTTTAAGATTTTTAAAACTTATTTTTAGAGAGGGGAGGAGAGAAAGAGAGGGAGAGAAACATCAATGTGTGGTTGCCTCTCATACGCCACCTATTCGGGACCTAGCCCACAACCCAGGCATGTGCCCTGACTGGGAATCGAACTGGTAACCCTTCGTTTCACAGGCTGGTGCTTAGTCCACTGAGCTACACCAGCCATGGCACAACGAGATTGTTAACTTAGAACCCCAAACTGGAAGCAAAACTCATCAATACAGCACAATTCCTATCAAGGCAGTTTTTCCTCCTTTAAGGAGGAGATCTCCTGCTTTCTTGCAGAAGTCTGAGCTTGCGTTCTTTCTCTGCACTTCCTGAGATGGAATGGCCCCTTGATCATCAGGATTTAGTAATATGAAGCTTTGCGTGACCGTTTTACATGAGCTCTGATGTCAAATCTGTAGGCACACATGTAGTAATTAATACCCCTCCCCGTTTGTCCAAAAGAACGTTTTCCTGTTTTTAAGAAATCATTTAAAATTATTGCTTTGAAAGATATGATTTAGAAAACAGATGTGGTTTAACTAAATGATGTATAAACCCAAATACGGACCAGTGACTTCACAAAAAGGTCCAATTTTCTTTTTCTGTGATTCTAAAGCCAAATGAAGAAAAAGACCTATGTTTATAACAGGATGTCCAGCTTATTCTAAAAATCTTTCTATGACTTAAAGCATAAGTTCTACTACTTGTGTATTTATTTATTTGTTTAGTGTCTGTTCTTCCTTATTGTAAGGAATCTTTCTTTGAGTTTCCTCTTGTTCACTGCTCTGTCCCACAGGTAGATGCTCAGCAAACATTTGTTGGATGAAAGAGCAAACAAAATCAACTTTTTAAAAGTAAATTGCATGCACAGTTGAGTATTTCCAGCAGAACTATGTTGTACGGTTAGTTCCTGAATATATGCCATCATCTAGAATGTCTTAGTAATTAACGTGCTTCTTCATGGAGCCCGGTAGCAAACAGGAGATATCTTATTTTCATAATCTGAAGCTTATTTAAAATCAGCAAAATACTATTGTGCGTTCTCTTTGTTTAGCAAAGATAGCAGCCTTGGAAATATCTAATAAGTATCCTATTGTGTTTCTATCCTAAGCTTCCATTTACATGAATTCTTGTTCCTGGCATCCAAGCAGTTCCTTGAGTTTGACAAAAGAAGGAAAAGCTAGAATTTATATACATAGTAAATCTGTCATTTGGGGGATTTATAGGTTATTTTGTTGTACTGAGAACAAAATGCAAAAGATGCGTTCTTCACTTTTACACCATACAAATTTCCCACTATATAAAAAAACACCACCGCATGTTCACAAGTTCAGTAAAATGGAAGCTTGTGCCCAAGTGATGAGTTTAGCATTAGGTTTATGGGTTTTGCCCCTGGGTGCATCTCGCCAAATACCCCACTGTGCTCAAAGTGGCCATGGGGAACCTCAGAGCTCACGCGTGTAATAAAATTGATGTTGAATGAACTTGAAAGGAGATTCCCTTTCCAAATGTGTGACAAGACGTAATTCAAGGTTTGTACGGAAATTGTTTCTACCAGAATATATAGGCGTCTTATGTGGGGTTTCCCCAAGGGCAAGGAGTGGAATGCCAGTAGGTTACTTGGAAGACGATCCCAGGAAATATTGGCCAAGAAAGGGGAAAGTGAGACAGGGAAGAGAAGAAAACCAAAAAAACATAAGCTGTCAAGCCACTTCCACTCTGGGCATCTGGAGCTCAGTCCCTCTGGGGAACCCTGAGCAACCGGCAGAGCATGCCTCAGAGTTCTCCCAAAGGGCGAGGTGGCTGGGATGTTGAGTCACCAAATCCTGTCCTTTGATGGTTTAGGGCTGTCATCAGTGACTAAAAAATCCTCAGATAACATGTTGCAGGTGTTCAAGGTAAGTAGGCTTTGGCAGCTTCAGTGGTCCCCCCTCAGCTGCAGTTTTGCTCCCCACGGTTTCAGTTATATGCCGTCAACCATGGTCTACAAATATTAAAAGGAAAATTCCAGAAATAAGTAATTCATAAGTTTTAAATTGCATGCCATTCTGAACATATCATGGTGAAACCTCACTCTGTCCAGCTTTGTCCCTTATGGGACGTGAATGATTCCTTTGTCCAGCATATCCCATGTAAATGCCTGAAGTCTAGGAAATATAGTATAGCTCTGTTCTAGGGGCAAAAGTCCTTGGTGTCCATTTAGCCATTGCCTGCCAGGATCCTAACCAGCGGAGAAGTCATGGGCAGGAATGGCATATGAGAGACAGAGCCCTTGAGAATAAGAGTTCAAGGACTGGGACATCCTATAGATGGTCACCTGAGGTTACAAAACACCAGCAAGGTGCAGGTCTGGAGGAGTGCAGGAATTTCAGTACATGTGTATCATAATGCTGGCCACGTTTTTCTATATGATTTTCATTTTTGTCCCATCCATTTCATGAATACTCATTCAGTCATTCATCAAGCACTTACTAAGTGCCATGGTACCAGGCATTAGGCATACAGGGGTGAGCAGAGACAAAGGCCCAGCTTTCATGGAGATCTTATATGAATGGTTAACATGCCTATGCAGTAGATGTTATTACCTTCTTAAAAAAAAGATTTTATTTATTTATTTTTAGAGAGAGGGGAAGGGAGGGAGAAAGAGAGGGAGACAAACAGCAATGTGTGATTGCCTCTCACGCCCCCCAATCCCCACTGGGGACCTGGCCTACAACACAGGCATGTGCCCTGATTGGGACTCGAACCAGCAACCCTTTGGTTCGCAGACCAGCGCTCAACCTACTGAGCTACGTCAGCCAGGGCTATTACCTTCTATTTTAAAGATGAGGAACCCGAGGTACAGAGATGCCAAACAACTTGCCCACAGTCACCCAGTCCAAGATCACAAAGCCATTTGGCTCTCACATTCGAGGTCTGGATTGTTCCCTCTGCTCTCCCCTTACTACGCTGGTTCTCTTCCTCTCCATCAGTGCTGTAGCAACCTTAGTACAGTGCAGGTCCATTTGTCTGCACCATCGCTGCAGCCTCCCGAGCCTCTGATTCTGGCCTTCAACCCATTGTCTCCGAGGAAGCCTCAGTGCTGTCAAACTCACATGTGGTCATGTATCATGTCACTACCCTGTTCAAAGTCCCCCAGTGGCTCCCATAGCCCATAGGCCAAAGCTTCCCATCGTGGTAGGCCAGTAGTTCTCAACGGGATGGTACCGTCACTGAGGATGTTTAGGAAGTGTGCAGTGGGTTTGTAGATAGTCACAATGATCGGGGACACTAATGTTCTGAACGTTCCATCACAAACTCCAAGCGTGGTGCCTGGCACCAAGTCGGTAATGAAGAAATTCATGCACGAGGTGCAATTAGAGCCAGAAGCAAAGCAGGATGGATCTCAGCTGCAATAGAAGAATCGGTTCATTCACTCATTTATCCGTTCATTTATTCATTGCATCAGGATTCCTTATTTGCTGAAATGAACCCAACTTTCCAATCTCAGATACAGTCTTTGGGTCACAGTTGAGTTTCCGCACCCCCACCCCTGCTTCCCGCCAAAAAAAATGTTAGAATCACAGAACTTTGGAGAAAGACATTTAAGGATCCGGAATCTTTGGGAAGCATAATATAGATGTGGAAAGGGAGTCCCAAAGGAGTAAACTGGCTTGCCCGAGTTGAGGAAATTAGTCGGTAGAACCGTGGACTACATCCTGATCTCCTCATTTCCAACCCTAGCCTCTTCTTTTTTTTTTTTTAAAGATTTTATTTATTTATTTTTAGAGAGAGGAGAAGGGAGGGAGAAAGAGAGGGAGAAAGCAATGTATGGTTGCCTCTCACATGGCCCCCACTGGGGACCTGGCCTGCAACCCAGGCATGTGCCCCGACTGGGAATCGAACTGGGACCCTCTGGTTCCCAGCCCGTGCTCAATCTACTGAGCTACACCAGCCGGGCTTAATCCTAGCCTCTTCTTAACGAACAGTGCTGCCTCACCCAGAAGTAGCAGAGCTGTAGACGGGGGCAACGCACTTCGGGGAAAGTTGTTATCGGCACAAATACAATTCACAAGATTTTCCATTTTCTGAAAATCTTTCCAATGACAGATCATTTTATAATTCGTAAAAGTAGGGAATAATACAGGAATAAACATTTAAATGTACAGAATACAAAGAGTTTATCTTCATCCTTCCTTGTTTCTACAGCACCATAAAGTACTTCTGTTACCACTTAGGCCATTAATTCTAATAATATATTTATATTCCTGTCACCCAGGGCAAGGGACTACGTCGTCTTCATCTTTATATCTCAGTCACAGTGTCCAGCACATGACTGGCGTGGATACAACAAATGTTTGTTAATGGAATGAATAAACCTGTAAACCATGTCTGAGAGCTTTTTTAAAATAGGGAGGCATATATGAAAAAAGAAAGAAAGGAACCAAGAATTTTGTTTTAGAAAGTTTTGCTATGTTTATCTTTTAAAAAGAAGGATCAAAAAATGTACTTCCAATTTTACAGCGCACAGATTTCTCAATCAAAGATTCCCAAATTAAGTACGAGTGACTTTGAGTAAAGAGTCTTTATTTTTAAGGCCTGTCTGAACGGAGTTGCCTGGGTTTAGATCTTGCAAATCATTATATAGGCTTTATGTAGGCAAAAATAAATAGACAAGCTTCGCCAAGTTATTATTACATTCAACGGTGAGCAGGAAAATAGCAAAGGATATTTACACACAGAACAGGAAGGAAGTGTACAGGACGGACTCATGCCATATCAAAGAGAAAAGCCCCTGATGATTGAGTGCCTTAAGCTGGAAACCTAAGAAACTGGTAGAAGTGAAGGGAGAGAACATTCACACAATGAGATTTCATTCACAGCAAGGGGATTTTTCTACATAATAGTGAGATTTAAAGGGTCATAGCCTCCCTTAAAAACCAGATGAACGCCATGTTGTTTCTCACCAGAACATACTTCCTTGCATATAAAATGTTATTCACTGTTTCTGGTGGTGAATTGACTCCCCCCGCCCCCACCAGGTAATGCATCTGCTATGAAGAATGAAATTTGGTGGCAAAGTTAATCTCCGGTGAGGTCTGACTTTCAAATCCATGTTCTATTTCATTGCATTGATAGATGACCTCGGATGAGATCATTAACTACTGTAAGCCTCAAATTCCTCGTTTGTAAAATTGTGTAATAATATCTGCCTTATAGGTGTTGTCAAGAGTAAATAACTACCCTCTATAAAATGTCCAGCCTGTAGTAATCATCCACAAATAGCAATTTCTTTTTCTTCCTGAAGGAGAAAGCCGGCAAAATCTTTGAGGGGAAATGAATCAATTTTTTTTCTCTTTTAACTTCATTTTAGTGATTCTCCCCACGAGGTGCGTGAGATTCATTATGTTAAAGAAGACAAGACTTTGTAAAAAAAAATGTGTTAATTGTCCAGCCCAGGTCACCAGAGAGAGAAAAAGAAAACAAGATCTGGTGGACACATTTCCACCAAGTGGTCCCCACTGCCTAGCACAGGGCTTGGCACTTTATGAGTTCTAGTTAAATGTTTGAGCAAGAATGGAGGGGGAGGACAAAGTGAGGGGGAAGGAAGGCGGTGTGAGGAAGAGCATGAAGACTGGGCATGGTTGGGATTTTGCTTCTACCACAGAGCTTCAAGAACAGGGTCCTCGACAGGCACAGAATGAAGGAAAACTGTTTATATCTCAAGATACACCTTCCCATACAGAACGTAGCAGTGTCTGCATTGAGAATCTCACACTTCATTGCCTCCTTTCATGGAACGAGAAGGAATGGAAAGAAACAGACTGGAAAAAAAAACACATCAATTTCTAGAGCATGTTGCCGGGCTACAATAAACCTAGAAGATGACAAAAAGCTGCCATGGTCTCCCTCCGTAGGAATGATCGGGAAAATGTTATGAAGTCTGAGGGGAAGGACTATATGATGGAAACACACAGAGGTGAAGTCATCCTGTGTGTGACCTTGGGCAAGGCACTTCACACACTGGACCTGAATTTTTCCATCTGTAAGAGGTTGGAGTTTGTCCAGATCAATGGCTCTTAGTCTTCGCTCTCCATGGAAACTACCTGAGGACGTTCAAAATGTCCCCACGGCCAAGCCATAGTCCAGACATTAGAATCTCTTGAGGTGAGGCCCAGGCATCAGCAGTTTCACAGCTCCCCAGATGATTCCACTGAGCAGCCGAACTTGAGAACTGCTGGTCCAGTGAGTCTCTAGACCTCACCACCCTAAAGGGGCTCTCAGAACAAGCAGCGTGACCACCGCTTGGGGTTTTTGTAGTAATCAAGACTCATTCCAAAGCTACACAGTCCGAATCTCCATTTTAACAAGTCTCTCCCCCTCCCCCAGTATTTTGTATTGAAATTCAAAACTCTGGCCTAGATATTCTTCTACCCAACAGTGCTTTGCCTCTGGTGCTGTTATTTCAATGTAAGTTTTGGATCTCAGTGCCAGGAACATTTTAAGTGTCAAATGTTTTATATGTGTGTTATGTGTGTATATTCAGAAAGCACCAAAATATCCCATCATATACCTGTTCTGCACGGGGGTCGGGGGAGGGCTAGGTGGAAATAGATTTGGAGAACAAAACAAAGTCCTGTAACAGTTGTAGATGATTTTATGAGATTCCACTCAAAGATTGCTTTTCCTTTGTAGAATAGAGGGGGACATGCCAAAGAGTAGTTCTCTTCAGTCAGCCACGCCAGGATGATTATGAAAAACTCCTGCCTCTGCATGGCAATTGGTATCCAACCTGGCAACACATCATTTCCAGGTACCTCATGGCACTTTCTTCACCCCAACTCCAAATAATAGACAGGTTGGCCAAGGGGCATTTGACTTCCTCTGGACATGTCCTCTCAGAATGTTCGTCATCGCCTTCAAGCCTGCAGAAGGGAATTTGGCTCTGAGAAAAGCAAAGAGCAGAAACAGCCTCAAAACGCTGAAAGTAAAGCTGGAAAGTGACAGATGAACGTTATGTAAGGTGCTCCTTTGACACTTGACAACTCAGGCTAAGAAAGCAGGATGGCCCCCACGGTTTAGGCTCATGTTTCATTAGGAATTTTTTCACTATGGCGTAGTTGGGGGAGGGAGCAATCTGGATCAGACTGTCCAGGAAGAAGTGGCATGGGCACAACCCGGCTTTTCAGTTCAATTCAATTGCTAGGCATGAGGTGGCCGCCAGTGGGATGCCCCACCCACCTCCTCCCAGGCTGGACCGCACCAGGAGCACGTCAGTAGTCAGCATGTGTGGGATTCTTCTCTGCCCTCAGCGCAGCAGGCAGAAGTCCTAGGATCAGCACTGTGGTGGAAGCCTTCAGGTGATGACTGAATGGAGATGGTATCTAAATACCCTAGCTCTCTGGCCTTTCACGCGAGATCACGTGGAGGCGCATGTTCTAGGCTGGCTCTGGGAGGTGCCCAGCAGCATGAAGCTGCAGTCACTCCAACAATACCTTGATCTACACCAGCTATTGTTTGCCTTCCCGCCCCAGATTCGCTACCTCTCTCCCCTGCTAGGGCTCTCTGCTCCTCCAGAACAAACTGTTGCCACTTCAGTCCTTGCCTCCGAGTCTGTTTGTGGGCAAACCCCACCCTAGGCAAATTTTATATTCCAGGTATACAGCTCATACCTTATATTCTTTCCTTTTAATTTTACTCTTCTCACTAAATAAGAGCAGTTACGGTATGAAGACTTCAAAGGGTTTTGGTAACAGCCTTGACGAGATCATCTTGTTACCTTCTTCGTGAGACTCACTTGACATCTGAAGTCGCAGGGGGTAAGAAGATGAGAAAGGGGGTGGGTGTTCAGGAACCTCATGCCTGCAAAGTGTTTAGGACAATGCCTGTCACTGTTGGCTATGAATAGCTCAATGGCCTAACCAGTTACTAACCAGGCATATTGAATCCATTAGGATGCCTTCAGCCATAAAACAGAAGATCCAACATGGCTTACATTAGTAAGAACAGCTCTGGTGTAAAACAGGAAGCTGTGGCAAGACTTTTCCTCATCCTCACCACATTTCATTGGCTGGAATTATGGCATAAACCTGTCAACTGGTCACTGGCACCAAATCAATGCCAACAGGAATCCCCAGTTTGGGGTGCAGTGAAGAAGGAAACTATATTCAGCGCAAAACAGCTCGATTATGATACAGCATGGCCGTGGAACAGGTCAATTGTGAAATAGCAGGGCTATGACGCAGCCCTGGGGCCAGACCTCTTTCTGGCTACATGGCTCTGCTCTGCTCCAAGCCCTGGAGAGGTGGTGCTCATCCTTGGTGGAAAGGGAAAGTGTACTTCCCAAGCAGGAGTGGAGCTGGCTTATATGGACAGGAGTCCCTGACCCTGGTCTCTGATTGGTGCATCCGCGAGGACTCCAAATTCTCTCAGTTTGGTCCAAAAGGCACTGTCCTGATTGGTCAAAATAGAACTGCTGTGATTGGCCCCAGCTCCAATTGGATGGTGAGGGTCTCAGTGCTATTGGTTATAATAGGACTCCAGAAACGTCTTTATAAAAGCTGGCTCAGAGGCCAGGGACACAGTGCTGGCAGGTAGTTTCATGCAGAGGTGGGTAGTTCAGTGCAGGCTTCTCCCTGAAGCATGGCTTGTGTGAGAAGCTCCTGCTTAGAAATGGCTGCAGGGCTCTGCTTAAAAAAAAACAAAAAACAAAAAACAAACAAAAAAAACCTCATTTAATCACTAGGAACCCTTCTTAGTAGCTGCTTTCCCCCCCTCAGGGTTCACAATCCCATTATAAAACAATGAGTGAAGCTTATGATCAAGACAAACCTCCTCTTTCTCCTATTCTTCTTTATTTTCTAACACCAGGTCTTAGTAGCTTGACTGGCACCACTGACCTTTGCTGATACACACTGAGCTTGACTAGTATTGCTCTAAGCCATAGGTCTGCAAGTTGCTCACGTAGCTGCATTCCACCTGTTTCTCATTCTCCTTGAGCTGTGACACTGGCTGGGGCATGCTCCTTTCATGGCCAGGAGAGAGACTCAAGTGTTTTAAGGCCTAGGCTTGGAACTGACAGTAATGCCACTGGTCAAAACCCGTCACACGGTCAAGTCCATGGCCAGAGTGTGGAGCCATAGGCTCTGCTTCCCATGAAGACAAAGAGCATGGATGCAGGGAGGGGTGAAGGAGAGACTAATCACTCATTCTACTATAACACGTTATCAAAATAAAGAACACGTGAAGCACCCAAGTGAATTCTCTGAGCTCACACAGCACTATGTTTCTGCCATTAGTTTCTGCACTGGTTACTACATTACTATATCGTCTGGTGGTTTCATGTGAGTGAGCTGTCAAAAATGAGTATGGCAGGTCACTTGTCAAAGGAAGGGGTTGCACAGGAGGTGACTTTCCCAGCTCCAGTAGCCCATGAGTTGCAGTTCATGTGTGAGAACCCACCAGAGTGTTGAAGTCTAAAGAGAAATAGGATAGAAGAGTCATTGTGAACTGGCATGCTCAGTTCCTGCTTTGACTTCTCAACCACATTCTTAAATCCTCCAGTGCAGGTATCACTGAAAGCTGCCCATGTCTGAAATAGACAGAGATACTCGGCAGTGAAGTGAACCGAGTCTGGGGTAAGTTGCTTGGTGAACAACCACGCCGGAGGATGAGCGAGCGGTGCTGGAGGCGGGTCTCAGCCAGCTGTGCATGGCCTGCCCCGCCCTCCCTCGCGCGCACCGACCCTGCTTCACCCGCCGAGGAGCTGCGGCAGCCTGGCCAGGGCGCCCCAACCTCTCCAGGGGCTGCGAGCGCCCCCTGCCGCAGCCTCCCTCCCTGCCCCCGCAGGACCAGGTTGGGGAGGAGTGGAAGCCACAGGCAGAGCAGCAGAGGAAAGAAGAAGCTGCAGGTCCCCCCCCTGCGCTCTGTCCTGAGCCCTCCCTGGGGGCAGGAGGAGGAGCGGCAGGCGACAGTGGAGGAGGGAGGCCCCCGGTGAAGATGCCGTTGTCCTGGGCCTTTGCGCTCCTGCTGCTGCTCCCCTGGGTGGCAGGTGGATCAGGGAACGCAGCCAGGTGAGTGGCTAGTGATCGCCCCCACCATGCCTAGGCTCTCGACGGGGGGCCCCTACTCTTTGTCCCACTCCCTCTCGGCCCTCCTCGCGGGTGTGTGCGTGCTGAGACGGAATTTAACAAGGATGCCAGCCCCGGAGTGCCCACGGGCTTCTCTCCAGCTCTCTTTGCATCCATGGCGCCCCACCTGACCATGTCTGGCGGTTCCAGGAGGAGGGAGGCTCTGTGCGCAGCCCCGTGGGTGCGGTCTGGCTTAGTGGTCTGCAGACATCTACCGCGGGGGTGGCTGTGTGAGAGTCTGTGGGTAAGTGGGTGGGTTTTGTCCCTGTGCAGTTTTGTGTTTTCCACTCTCTCCTAACGGCGCTGATTGTCAGTCACTAGTTTTGCTGGGGAAGGAGGGAAAGAAGTGGGGCAGACGAGGACTAAGCGCTTACCTTTTGTGGGCTGAGGCCACTGTGAAGGGGGTTCTTCTACTCAGCGGCTTTCTCATTTGGGTTGATGAACTGGAAAGAAAGAACATAGCTGTCAGATGGAATCGACTCACTCTTCTTGCTGTGGCAGTTCAGAATCTGAGGACGTTTCTTTACTCCCCATAACCTTTTCTAAGCCCTGAAACGTTTTTGCAGAGATCGGCAAACCCACTTAAGAAATACACGCTTACATACTGCTCCCTGGTGCTGTATGAAACCCTTTTGGACTATTAACCCATTTAAAGCCCCATAACCGCTCCCTGTGGAAGGTACTGTTATTATCACCCTCCTGTTGTGGAGGAGAAAAATGGGGCACAGAGAGGGGGCGAATGCACAGAGTCCCTCCTCTGCGCCAGTCGTTAGGGCGGCCTTTTGAGAATCACTCACTGGAAAAGGGTTCAGGTTCCCGGGCTGTGATGTCTCATTTTCTGAGGTGTCCACTAGAGCAGGGCTTATCCACTGCGGCTGCAATGGACACTTATTGGGGGGGGGGGCGAGGCTCTAATGTGTATTGGGGGATTTTTGTGCCTCTAGCAATCTCCTGATGCCAATAGCAATCTCCCCAAGTTGTGACAACCAAAATATGTCCCTGGTCCCCTGGGGGCGGGAGGCAGAATCACCTTTAGCTGAGTGACCACCACTTCGCTGTTGAGATCTTTTAGTGGACAGTTCCCAGACAGCAGGCTGAGAGCTTTGCTTCAGTACAGGCTTCTTTAAGGTGAGCCTGCCTGTGTGTGACTTAGAGGGAAAACGGCTTAAGAGGCCACCAGAGTATTAAGGGATTTGGGAGTTCAAAGACAACAAACCTCAAATCAGGTTCTTAGAATGTATGATCACAATTTCCTTTTTGTGATAGAAATGTGAGCAGACGTCATTTGCTCATAATCGCATTGTCCTGGAAGGCGGCAGTTCTTTTATTGCTAGAAAGCCCACTTAAGAAAGACCAGATGTGCTCTGGGTGGTGCGGCTCAGTGGATTGAGCACCAGCCTGTGAACGAAAGTGTTGCCAGTTCAATTCGCAGTCAGGGCACATGCCTGGGTTTTGGGCAGGTCCCCGGTAGGGGGGGAGTGTGAAAGGCAACCACACAGTGATGTTTGTTTCCCTCCCTTTCTTTCTCCCTCCCTTCCCTTCTCTCTAAAAATCAACAAATATAATCTAAAAAAAAAAAAAGAAAGACCAACTGCTCTTTGGAGATGAGATTACTAGTTCTCTAGCAACTAGCAAACTCACCTCCAGAAGCATCGCTCTCAAAATGCCACCAAATTAAATGAAAAGCCAAAAAGCTCCCAAATAAACCAAAGAATGTTAAAATGCACAATCCATATCAGGATCCTACAGTTTTCAAGATGTGAAATGTGGTTTCTTTACTCTGGATCAGGTTAACCAGTGAGTGTGCTTATGATATCCTCAACATACTTGGAAATTTCGAGTGGTCAGCTCTTCAAGGAACTGGCAGGAACTGTGTTTAATCAACTCCAGACTCCCAGTTACAGGGACACGCTAACAGAAAAGGCTAGGTGTTGACGGCAGAAAAGTATGTCTACTGATTATTTGCTGAGGTTTCACAATTTATAGCAAAAATTGCCCCTGCTATAGAGAGATTTTTAATATAATTACCAGGCTTTTTTTTTTAATTGAAAAACTTTACCATAATTTTAGTGACCAAGAAAATTAAATACCTCTTCAACGGTGCTCAGCACATACTAGACAATTAACACTCATGGGATAAATAAATCATTAGCAGCATGTATTTCTATGGTCTTAAGCATCAATATTTGGCTTGAACTCCAGACTTATATATGCTCTTTGGGCATTGGGACAACTTAGATGCTCTAGACCTGCTTTGTCTATTCCTAGCTCTCCCATATTCCCCTGCTTCTACTATAATTCTCCATTTTCTGCTGGAGTACTCTGCTTGTCCCACAATCCCATTCTCTCCCATAGTTCCATTCTCTCCAGTAGTCCTCTGCTTATCCCATAATCTCATTCTCAGTCTTTCCTGCTTCTCCCACAATTATCCATTCTCTCTCATAATCCCATTTCCTCCCACAGTTGTCTGCTTCTCCTGTAATCCCCTCCTGTCCCATAATTCTCTGCATCTCCCATAATATCTTTCTCTTCCATTATTCTCCACTTCTCCCACAGTGCCATTCTCTTATAATTCCATTTTCTCCCATAGTTCTCTGCTGCTATGATCCCATTTTCTCCCATAATCCTATTCTCACCCATAGTTCTCTGTTTCTCCCACAATTCTTTATGCTCTCATAATCTTATTCTCTACCATAATTAATTTCCTATTTACCCCAATAATCCCATTCTGTGCCGTAATACCATTCCCTCACATGGATTTCTACTTTTCCCATAATCCCATTCTCTCCCATAATATTGTGCTACTCCCATAACGCCAGTTCTGTACTTCTCCCATAATTCCATTCTCTCACATAATATTGTGCTATTCCCATAATTCCACTCTCCCATAATTTCCTGCTTCTCCTATAAGTCTCCATTCTCTCCCATAATTACTTGATTTTCCCATAATTCTATTTTCTCTCACAATTTTATCCTCCCACAATTCTCCATTTTCTGCCATAATCCCATTACTTCCCATACATCCCTGTGCTTCTCCCACAATTCTCTCCCATAATCCCATTCTTTTCCATAGTTCCCTGCTTCTTGCTGAATCCCATCATCACCCATAATTCTCCATGCTCATAATCCCATTCCCTTTCATACTTCTCTACTTTTCCCATAAACCCATTCTCTCTCATTGTTCCTTGCTTCTCCTATAATTCCATTTTGTCTCACAGTTCTCTGCTTCACTAATCATTTTATATCAGTACCTGTTAAAATGCTACTCTTATAGATATTAGATAAAATATATTACTAAAATTTATTTCACCTCTTTTATATTTTTTAAAAGGTGGCTACGAGAACATTTTAAATGCCATATGTGGCTGTTATATTTCTATTAGAAAGTGTCAGTATAGAACATTTATCGATCTGAACTCTAGGTCCTAAGTCTGACATCTTTTAGCGTTGGGCATATAAGGTAAATGTTATTAACTTCGCTATAGTTGAGACTCAAGTTTAGAGCAAGTCTCTACTTAAAATATATTTCTGCTATCTGTTTTTCCTCTATTGAATTAAAATACGAATAATGCGAGAGGTGAAGGAATGGCTGGGTTCGTGCAGGGGGTCTGCACTCATGGTTTGCTTTCTGCAAACCACACCCTGCATGGAGAATTGGTGCTTGTCAGACCCATTAAGGAAGTGCCATTGTAACAATTTACCAGATATTTAGTGGCTTAAAATAACACAAATTTATTATCTTACCATTCTGGAGGTCGGAATTCCAAACTGAGTCTTATGAAGATAAAATTTAGGTATTGGCAGGGCTCGTTCCGTCTGGGGGCTCCTGCGAAGAATGGGTTTCTCATTTCCTATAGATTTTAAAGGTTTCCAGAAATCTTTCAGCTTGTAGCCACATCACTCCAATCCCCTTCCTTCTCAAATGGCCTTTTTTCTGACTTGCAGTCATCTTTCTCCCTCGGAGAAGAACCCTTCTGATTACACCAGGCCCACCCAGCTAATCCAGGATGATTTCCCCATCTCAAAGTCCCTCGTGCTGTGTAAGGTAACATTCGCAGGTTCCAGACATTAGGATGTGGGCATCTTTGGGGGCAGGGCATTATTCAACCTTCCACAGGAAGCCTGAGCCATGAGTCTGTTGTTTTAGATTTATGGGCTAGATCTGATTTTTAAACAAGATTTTAGTGATTTGTAAATAGTTGGCATGTCATTTATTCATTCTTAAAACCAGATTTTGTGGGAATAAAGTTAAAACTGAAGAGCTGAGTGTTTCTAGGAAATAGTGCCCATGAAATGTCCAGTTACAACATAGAAATTATTTCTGAGCAACCTTATTTCAGTTGTTTCGTTGGCTTGGAAGGTATTCAGGTCCTACTTATATGTGATTTATGTGTATAAACCAAGGTTATGTAAACATAGATTGAGAATAAGTATATTATCTAGTCTTCATAAATCAGATTGGCATTCAACAAATATTCTTGAGACCCTACTATGTGTCAACACTTTTCACTGTGATTTCAATCAATTCTCTCATCAACCCCAAGAAATAGGTATTGTGTCTACTTACCAGTCAATGGGAAGGAAAAACTTGAAATTAAATGATTTCCCCATACTGCATTTGGTTTGGTCTTCTGCTCTCAGAACAGGGAGCTTCCACTGCAGGCGTACCTCATTTTATTGTTTCACTTTATTGCACTTTGCAGATATTGCATTTTTATTGACAAGGGGCAAGACCTCCACCAACAGTAAGGTTATGAGTTGCTGAACTGTCGTTAGCATGATGATAGTTGGCATGTTTTAGCAATAAAGTATTTTTTAATTACGGTGTGTACATGGCTTTTTTAGACATGATGCTATTACATACTTAATAGGCTACAGTATAGTGTAAACATAACCTATGTGCACTGGGAAACCAAAAATTCAGGTTATTCTCTTTATCATGATATTCACGTCATTGTGGTGGGGTGGTCTGGAATTGAACCCACAATATCTCTGAGGTCAGCCTGTATTCCAAATGTATTTTCCCCCCAAATTGAACATATAAAAGCTGACGTTTTTACAGAGTGCTTTCGCATACATTATCACCAGCGATCCTCTTACCTTGACTTTGCCCAGCACAATCAAGGGACAGTGTCAACTAAGTGGCAATTCATGCTCATCACACAAGTGCACAGAATTATCATTAAGGTAGTGAGTCATAGTTTAGTTTAATTGCTGGCATTTTTCTTTCTTAATGTACATAATAATAGTGTGCCTATAATCCATGGCATCTCAGATTTGATGAATATGAAAGCAAACTTAAAAATCAAAGTACCGCCCTGGCCAGATAGCTCAGTTGGTTAAAGGCTCGTCCCCTGATACACCAAGGTTACAGGTTCCATCCCTGGTCAGGGCACATAAAATAAGCAACCAATGAATGCAGAAATAAGTAGAACAACACATTGATGTTTCTTTCTCTCTCTCCTCCTTTCTCTCCTTCTCTCTCTCTTGATCAATAGATAAATTAAAAAAAAAATCAAGGTACCATACCTACAAATATCCTTACAAAGATCATTACCTTGCTCTTCAAGTATTCTCTTTGGTTTCTGGGCACCTTATATATTAGTTATACATTGGTATTTAACAAAATACCCCAAAACTGCCCTGGCTGGTGTAGCTCTGTGGATTGAACGCGGGCCGGGAACCAAGCGGTCCCGGTTCGATTCCCAGTCAGGGCACATGCCTGGGTTGCGGGCCAGGTCCCCAGTGAGGGCCATGTGAGAGGCAACCATACATTGCTGTTTCTCTCCCTCTCTGTCTCCCTCCCTTCCCCTCTCTCTAAAAATAAATAAAAATAAAATCTTTAAAAAATACCCCAAAACTTAGTGGCTTAAAACAATATGTGTTACCTCACACAGTTTCTGTGAGGCAGGAATTCAAGAGCATCTTAGCTGCATGGAGCTAGGGGTTTCCACTAGGCAGCAGTCCGGTTGTCGCCTGGACTCTAGCTGGAAAATCCACCTTGAAGATGTGACACTCACATGGCTGTGGGCAGGAAGCCTCAGGTCCTCATCCATAGGTCCTCATGACATGTCAGGTGACTTCCCTCATAGCAATGCCTCCTATGTTCTCATCTCAGCAATTACCCTCCATCATTCCCACTATGTTCTCTTTGTCAGAAGCCAGGCACTAAGTACAGTCCCACATGAGGGGAGGGGAACTAAGCTTTATTTTTGTGGGCATATTTTAAAACCAACACACCACGCATGCTGGGTGTCCACCTTCCACACTGGCTACTCCTTCCCAACCTCTTCTCCCAGCCTCCATTTCCAGAGATCAGTCTCTGACCCTATTTTCTCCTTTATCTGTACCCTCTCTGGCCCTAGTGCTTTCAACACATCTATATGCAGATTATTCAAACCAGGAATCTCATGCCCTAGGCTCTCACTGAGCGTAGGGCATCTAAAACTGAATTCTTGATCGGCTCTCTGGAACCCGCTGACCCCTACCTCACCCCTTTTCCCTATCCCAGAACAAACTGCATCCAAACTGATTCAAGCCAGAAACCTGGGCATCATTCCTGACAACTTGCTCTTCCTCCCCACTTGTATTGAACATGGCACTCAGTCCTATTACCTACCATGTCTCAAGTCCGTCTCCCCTCCCTTCTGCCTCCACCACCCAGCCACATTACCATTGTCTCACAGAAACCCTCACAATAGCTTCCATGCGCTGCTTCTTCTGTTTTCTCCAGTCTACAGCCCGAAGTGTTGCTCTTAAAATTTAAATGAGATCATGTCAGCCCTTTCCTTAAAACCTTTCAGTGATTTCCCACTGGATTAAGAATAAAATCTGTTCTGTTTAAAATGGTGTGAAAGGGCCTGCTTGATCTAACCTTTTCCTGCTTCTCTAACTCCATTTGATGTCATTCTCCCCCACGTTCACTATGAATGTGGTGGAAAATAAATGTGGCTGTCTTGATAACACTGTTTTTTTTTACTACCTTCCCTTCCTTGTCTCACTACCCCACTCCGCTATCAATCTTCCCTTCACTTCATCAATAAACCACTTGCATTCAAATCCTTGTCTCGCGGTCTGCTTCTGGGAGAGCCCAAACTAACACTCTCCTCTTGCCCAATTTCCACCTAACTCCTGAGCTTGGAAGATAAGTGAGAGAAATAGAGGAAGCAATGGAAAGTTCCAAGTTTTGTCCTACCACTCATGGCATGGGGAATTTTAAGATGCCTCAGTACACACCGCAGACCAGAGAGCTCGATACCCTATATATTCGGGAAGGTGAGATTCATTGGGGTATCTCTGGGCCTGTTGCACTTGAACTCTGTATCTTGAACATGGATGGGAACCCAGAATTAATCTTAACTCTAGGTACAATGGATTTGCCATACTGGGACCTATGAACAAAAGAAAACAAACATTAAAAACAAAAAACCCCATCATGGTTGGACCTTGTTAGCCCTATTTAGAAAAAAAATTATTATATTTGCTTGGCAATATTTAAATGGATTTAGACATCAGTAAAAGAAGTTTTAACTTTCAATTTGTCTTGGAGAATATCATGAAGTTTCCTGGAACCATAAGCATACAGAGAATTCTGGCACAGTATATTTTTGCAGGCAATAAAGAATCCCAAGAAGAAATACTATACTACTTACACAATCCCTGGAATGTTTTTAAATTAACTTCAGCTGTGGAGACAGCGATTTTCTGATTAATTTGATCAACGTAGACAGCAAGCTGTTCAGTGCATTAGAAGAAATCTGGCAATTCAGCATTCAGCTCAGACTCCCACAGCTCAGGGCGTCCTCTCCACAGAGACTTGCTCACCTATGGTTAATACTTCCCTGCCGTAGGTCCAGGTTCCCTAGGCCTTCTCTGTGCCAAACATTGTTTAAGAAGAGAGACCAGAGACAGAAAGAGAGTAAGAGAGAGAAGCTGGCCAGCCCAGCCAGACCTCCCAAGGTGGCAGAGTGCAAAGGGTGTTGGTGGGGTTATTTCTGTTTAAGCTCAGGAGTTCTTCTTCTAGGTTCATAAACTCCTTTGCATTGATGACTCCAGGTTTATCGGGTTCCATGGGGTTGGGTCAATCCAGCCACATACATAAAAGCTCCTTATACTCAGACATCTGTTAAATTCTGATGTTAACCATGTTTCCTTGATAATCCCAGAATTCACTGCTCCAATGTTACATGAGGTCTGTCCAGAAAAAGTCCGCCATTGTTAATATAATGAGAATGGTTTGTGCAACAGCCATGTAACCTGGCAGCCAAGGAGAGTGAACTGCAATGCGCATGCGTGACCAATGGTGACTTCACTGTATTAGTCAATGAGGGTGGTGGATGCCATTGAGTGAGCATGTGTACTGTGTGGCTGTCGCATTCAAAATGACTGAGTGAGTAGAGCAACTAATCTGCATCCAATTTTGTCTTAAACTTGAACAGTCCTCTGTGGAAACTATTTGGATGATTCAGAAGGCTTTCAGGGATGATGTTATGAGTGCAGCGCAGATAAAAGTGTGGCACAAATGCTTCAAAGATGGTCGAGAATCTGTTGAAAGTGATCCATGTTCTGGAAGGCCTGCGACAAGCAGAATACCTGAGAACGTGGAACGTGTATGGGCTGCGATCAACAAAGACTGGCCACTCACAGTGGGGGAACTAGAAGCTGATCTGAGGATTCCAAAAACTACTGTGTCCAAGATTTTGACACAGGGTCGTGGCATGAAATGCGAGAACTGCGTGAGGTCCCAAGGTGCCTACTTTGAAGGGGACTGAGATGTCATTGCCCTATGTACAATGTTTCTTGTATCTTCTTCAATAAATAAAAAGAAATGGTTCTTCAAATATGACTGTGTTGATCATGGTAGGCAAACTTATGCATCAAACTATCTGAAAATCCCAGCGGCTGAACACAGTTAAAGTTTCCTTCTTTGCCTACCTCTAAGTCCAAGGTATGTTTCAAAGAGGACCGTGTGCCTTCACACAAGGCCAGGCTCCATCCATCTTGTGAGGCACCATCTTCCTCCAGGTCTGCAGAGTCCTCTTTAGTCAATGAGTTGATGGAAAGGATTGCTTGGGAGGCATTGTAAGCTGGGTTGCAGGTGCTCTATTCACGTTCCATTGGCCAAAACCAGTCATGTGACCCCAACTAACTGGCAGGCTGCCTGGGAAGTACAGAGTAGCTTTGTACCCAAGAACACTTAACCTTCTTTTCCATGACTGTTAAATTGCAACAACATATGAAATTAAAGATATTTGGCCATTTTTAACTTTAAAAAATGACAGTTTCATATAGTTTAACCTAATCGTTTATGGCCCTGATCCAGAATACTCATAACCATACATTAAAGTAAAATAATTATTGAATTAGTGGTGGGGAAGTTTATGAGTGGGCATGGTACTGGAGCAAAGGCAGGAGAGGCTGCTGGGAAAATAAGTTGAATCATTTGCTAACACTAACATGGAATGGCATGTGAGAACTTTTTTTAGCACTTTTTAAAGAGATTTTTTTAAAGATTTTATTTATTTATTTTTAGAGAGAGGAGAAGGGAAGGAGAAAGAGCAATGTATGGTTGCCTCTCACATGGTCCTCACTAGGGACCTGGCCCGCAACCCAGGCATGTGCCCCGACTGGGAATCGAACCGGGACCCTCTGGTTCCCAGCCTGTGCTCAATCCACTGAGCTACACCAGCTGGGCACTTTTTAAAAAGATTTTATAAGATAGTGTGCCCTGCTATTATTGTCACTATCATACTTGCCTATGCTGCATTCCTTTCTTCCCCTCAATAATATTGTTTCAATTTAAACAAAAACATTTCATAATTAATTTTCTTTTTATTCATAACTTTAAATAGCTGCACATGTGCATTTAAAAGAAACTGGCAAGCATAGAATGCAACACTGGATTCTTGGTGTAATAAATCAATTTCCTCTGGCATCTATAAATCAGCAAGTAATTATTAGCAATTCTGTCCAGTAGGGAATTCCCCCCCTTTAAACTATTTTTCCATTTTCATGACCAGATGTACAATCTGGTGACCTGACGATCACACCAGTAAACTCCCATTGGTAGCTGTCCCTTTGAAGCTCTCTCTCAAAACTAGGTGAATACACAGACGGCACACCCATGAATTCAAAGGCAGTTGCTCATTTATGGACTCGCATGGTTCTCTGGTGGGTTTTCCTTCAGTGTTGTGTGAAGCTGCCTGGTCGTCTTTAGAAAATATGCACAGAGCATGTTGCTGCGTCTACAGAGCCCCTGCGGGCTGAGCCAGTGTTTGCTGGCTCGTATAGTTGCCCAAACGTCAGAATCCATTTCATAGTTCCGAATCATGAGTCGACTCTTAAGTGTTGTTTTCGTGTTTCAAACAAATGAGACTAAGACTAGATTTAAGGACAATTTTCTGATTTCCTTTAACAAAGCTTGAATCCTAAGATGCATTTGTGACTGGGCAAGGAATTTCTGACAGCGGGTAAAAAATCTTACTTTACTAACAAGTTTTTGATGGCCCCAATGTTACTCATTAACATTTGGGACAGTTTTACAAGTGATCCTTTGTACCGTGTCAAAAATGATGACTTGGGAGAAATTAATACACCTCAGATTTCTCAGTTTCACCTTTTCGCCTATAGGCATGCATGTGAAAGCAATAAAACTTGAGAAAGGGTGGCTCCGGAGAGTTGTGGTAATGTGCAAACAGTGTATGAATTTCGTCTTCTGGTAACTTTCACCTGTTAGTTAACCTCAGGCGGTATTGTGCATAATCAGCAGCCATTGACTTTGCCTGATACGTCTGAAATGGCTTTGGCCACCTCTGCAGGGGACCCTGGGCTCCTTTAAAAGTTTCTAATTCGACTTTTTGAATAATAGCACATTTCAACAAATTTCATTTTGTTTTCATGTGATTTCACATGTAACAGTTTTAGTAATCTTGTTAGAGCTTATCAAGTTCACCGTAGTTCTATGGAAGCCGGTTTGTCTTGTCAAATCTTTGAAATTTCCAACTACTTGAAATCCCTCCATAACTCTCCGAAGCTCTCAGGATGGACAAAATGTTTCACATGGACTCAGGTCTTTTCTTTCTGCGGATTTCCTCCTTTGGCTGGATTCATCGTGGTGGAGTGTGAGTGATCCACTTACTTGCCCATCTTCATCCCTACACTACAAGTTCTTTGTGGGAAGGGGCTGTTCTCATATACTTCTTGATTCGCAGTGCCTAGTAAGTGCCCAACATGTAATGGCCTAATACATTTGGGGGCGGCTAAATGGATAGATGGATGGATGAATAGTGTAGAGCAGGAAAACAATTTTCCCTGGACCTTTGTAGGTTCTTGGCTGAGACCCCCCCCATAGATTAACAGGAGGAAAATCAAACAGAAGTTTAATAACATGGATACCTCCTATGTCCATGGGAGAGACTGAGGGAAACTGAGTAACTCCTGAAATGGCCCAAGCCACCACCTTAAATACCATACATACCCTTTAAAGGCAAAAGAAGTTGTTGTGTGTGTGTGGCGGGGGGTAACGCCAGTTAGGGAGTTTGTCAGGCAAAGCACAGTAAACAAGGGGAAGGTGTTATGCAAATTTAAGCCTGACTGCTCCACGGATACAGTTTCTAGAGATTTAGTGCCATCCTTCTCTTCCCGGTACACAGAGGGAAATACAAATGGAGATTTCCCTTGTAAATGCCTCTTATAAAAGGGTAACATGCTAGGTTTTTAGGGCTTGTTTCTTTTGTGTCTGCTGCACAAGAGGCATATTTGGGGATGGCAAATTCTGCTACCTTTCAATAGTTTGGTGAAGTGTACTCCCCTCTGACTTCTAATACCAATGAAAAGTCAACGGTCTTTCTTGACCCTAGTTTCTTCATGTGTAAAATCATGGGTTAGCACTGGATGCTATCTAAGGTCATTTTCCTTACTATGAAATTCTATGACAATCTCCCCTTACACCTTACAGTGAAAATTAATTCCTACTTACATTAAAAAATAAAATCACACAGAAACTGGCAGCCACGTGACCTCCAACAGCTGGGGGTATAATTGACCATTGACCTGACCAAGGGCAGAGCCCCAACTACTCTGCTCTCAGAACTCCATCATCACTTTTCCTAGAGGCTGAGCGTGGCAGCGATACTAAGGCGGAACCTTTTGTGGGAAACACTGCTCTTGTCTGTGGCCAAACACTGCACAGCAGCCTTGGATGCTTCCACCCAGCCCTCTTTTCCTCTGTCCTTCATCCAGGGTCGGACCTCCACGGTGGCCCAGTGGCTCTCCCAACCTTCCTTAGCACTGTGCCCGTTTTCTCTCACGGGCGTTTCCCCTAATAGAATCCTTGCATGTTTAGTTCCATCTTGCCTTCTACGTCCCAGAAGGCTCAGACGAAGCAGAACCCTACTTCAAACTGAGATGTAGTTAACTGATTATGACTCAATGGCAATTTTCAACTTTATATCTTACTCAACACAAATAACATTAGTTCTACTAAGAGAAATCAATTAGAGAGCATTTACTGTATTAGTCACTGCTCCAAGCTCTTACACAGAAAGATGAAGTTACTTGCTGAAAGTCACAGGATTCAAACTCTGAAAAGAAACCATTGTCCTAACCACCATATTTCATAGCCTCTCAACGTCAGAGCTGATCCTGCTCACTCTAGAAACACTAGGCATGTGGCTTACCTGACACTGTACTAATCAAGTGTTCCTGTTACCTTTCTGAGCATTTCCTGGGAGTCTTTCTGTACCTTTTTTGTCCGGAGCCCACCTCTCACATACTGGGTTCCTTGAGGCTCTGCCCGAAGTCCCCTTCTCTTCTCACACTCACACTATGTTGATTCCCATAGAGTCAGTAACCAGCTACCTGCAGATGACTCCCAAATCTCATCCTGCTTCCTGGACTTCTGGCGCAGATATCGAACTTCTTACTCAACATTTGCCCTTGGTTGCCAGGCTAAAGAGCCCTCAAAATCAGCACATCCCAAAGAGAACCCATCCTTTCCTCTATTCCCTGACATGTTCCTCCATCCATATTCCTCATTCCAGAAATACAACACTGCCATCTGCCCAATAATGCATCCCTCTCTCGCTCCCATCCAATTGGCCAGAATATGATCTCCATGAGGGCAGAGATGTTATGGCCCTCTTGGTTGCTGCTGAACCTCTGGAGACTAACCCAGTGCCTGAAACATTGTAGGTACTCAATAAATAAATGAATAAATAATGAATGAATGACTGAGTGACTAATCTATTACATAATGAATGAACAGGTACTGTAATGCATCTGTTCACAGTATACTGTGAACCTAAGAGAGCAAAGATCAGGTCATTTTCATCGCTCCACGTGCCTGGGACAGTGTTCGGAATATAGGAAGTGCTCAGTAAATGTTTCCCTGGAATGCAGTAGTACTTAACAGGGGACCGTTTTGTCCTTCAGGAGACATGTGGCAATGTCTAAAGACATTTTTGACTGACACAACTGGAGGGGGAGGTGCTATTGGTGTCTATGGGTAAAGGCCAGGGATGCTGCTAAGCATCCTACAGTGCACAGCCTCCAACAACACAGATTTATCTGGCTCAAAATATTGGTCATGTAGAGGTTGTAGAAGATTGAAAAAACCCATTCACGGGCTTAGCGAATGACTTATATATACATTCCCAAAATTAATTCTTTTAGAGGATGAACAAATAGCCCCTTTAAGAGAAAGTAAAGAATAAAATCACCCTTGGATTTGGTGCTCTCAGCTAATGAAATGCCCCAGACCGTATCTTTGCAGCTCTTCACTGAATAACCAAGTTGATGGGAGGCAGACCAGGAGGGAACACGACAAGGTTGTCTAACTTCCTGACCTTGACTCAGATGTTATTAACTTGCATAAAAGTCAATCCTGCAGCAGAAAGCACGTGGTAAAATGTGAATTCCTTGTCTGTTAAACAGCCCAGAAACATTTTACAGTTTATTTAATATGCATGTGGAAACAACCCCAGCCCTCCATAAAATATACAACTCAAATCTTTCCTTCCAGAATCTGGTAGCGACTCTGCCCCACACTAGGCCAGTAAGTAAACATGGAGGGAGCTTCATCCATGGCCCAGGACACTTAGGGGCACTTGGTGGCAGGGCTCACTTGATCAGGGGCCAGGAAACTGCGGCCTGCAGGCCAAGGCTGGGTAGGCATCCGTTTTCATGTGGTTCATGAGCTAAGAATGCTTTCTACCTTTTGAAATGGCTAAAGCTAACTCAAGAGAATACTATTACATGATGCATGAAAAGTATATTAAGTTCAAATTTCAGTGCCCATAAATAAGCTTTGATTGAACACAGCCATCTCACCTGTTTATGATTACCTGCAGCTAGTTTTGCAATTGGACAGAGATGGAATAACCCACAAAGCATAAACTATTTGCCATCTGACCCTGTATGGAAAATGTTGGCCCACCCCTGCTGTACGGGTAGAGGGGTTGGCAAACCGTGTTTCCAGGAGGTGGAGAGGAAGGAGAAGACGCCTGACCTGCCATTCCCAACACCACTCCGCTGGGGAGGGGCTGCTTCTCCCCTGGGCTGGAGTTTCCCCATCTGTAACACGGGGTGGGGGGGGGCTTGGCTGAGGGGGCTCTAGAGCCCTTCCAGCCCTTACCTTACTATAGCATGTGGGCCTTCCAGTGTGTTCAATGGTTCCCAGGTGGCCAATGGGGTAAAAGTTCAGTGGTCTTGTTTGGGACAGAGCTGCAAGGCTGGGGAGTCACTTTAACCGCACTCAGCACCGAAACAGATGCAGACCTGAGTAGCCACTGTGTCTATGTGGAGCAGACTTGAAAATTGGCATTCTACGAACTTCGGAAACATAAACTTTTGGTCACTTTTGCGTGCCCTAGTTTTATAGACTATGGAACCCCATTCTTTTAACCCTGAGGAAGAAGGAAATGGATGACCCCAATTATTGGGGAAGGCCAGCAAGGGATGGTAGCACAGACTGACCACCACAAATTCAGGTTGTCAAACTGGAATTTAGCACTTGCATCCGGGTTATTGAAATTAACCAGGCAACTGACAATTCTGCTGCTCATTGAGTAGCAGGGAGGGTCTCTGCTGCCCTTTCTGTTTTCTTAGCACTAACACGTGGCTCTTTGTCTGCAGTCCAAGGGATCACGGCTTGTTGGCACCCGCACTCCAGCCTGGGGTCTGTCGCTATGGAACCAAGCTGGCCTGCTGCTATGGCTGGAGAAGGAGCAACAAGGGACTCTGTGAAGGTAACTTTGTATAAACTCAGGCCACCCTGTGCTCGACTAACAGGACATGGTCTTTAGGTTTTTATCCGTGACACCATAAGCTGTAGGGTTCCCCAGCAGAGGGACATGGGTAACTACCAACACTCAAGCTCTGCATTCCTGTGACATCTCTTCCCATCCAAAAGGTGATTGACGGCGTTGTCCTGTGCAGGGTTTGTTTTTGGAGACCTGCCTTGTCACTTATTTCTGTTGCTATCTTAGTGAGCATGACTGCATTGTTTGTTACTGTTTCATTTTTTTAATATTTTATTTATTTATTTTTAGAGAGAGGAAGGGAGGGAGAAAGAGAGGGAGAGAAATATTGATGTGCGAGAAGAAATATCAATGTGCGATCAGTTAGTTGCCTTTCATACGCGCCCCGACCAGGGACCAAACCCACAACCCAGACCTATGCCATGATTGGGAGTCAAACCAGCAACCTTTTACTTTGCAGGATGATGCCCAACCAACTGAACCACACCTGGATCTGTAGCTGGCATCCGCCTGAACCTCAGTGTTTTATCTGTTAAATGGACAGATATACCACTGCACTTCCCATACACTTCAGGTGTTGGTGTGGATCACCTTAGAGTATAAACTGTAAATTTAGCCATTTTTAAGAATGACAACGCTGCCTTCTTTTTGCCGGTCTGTCCTAGCCCCAGCCTGCTGCTCTCTCTCTGGTTCAAAAAATTTCTGGATAGGTGAGGACAGAACTTGATCATATCCAAAATCCATGACACATTGCGAGACACTGACATCACTCCTACATGCTCAGTCTCATTCAAAACCTGCCACCATCCTAGTTTCCTCGTGATGAGACAAGAGTGTGAAGGCACTTGAAAAATCTCTGAAGATCATCATTGCTTACCTAGACAGGGAAAGTTAGACATCCCCCTGGGACTTTTTCAGATAGAAGTGGGTTCCCATACTGACAATATCATGATCAAGGCCATTGCCTTTAGAACCGGAATGATGTGGCTAGCCTTGGGCATCGCGCATGAGCTCCCAGAGGCTCCATTTCCTCCTCTGCAACATGAACAGAGTAGTACCTGCTTCAGGGGCGAGGGCTGTATGCATTAAAGAGTGTGGTCTTTCCCTGGCTCACATAGAAAATACCTCATAAGTGACCCTTGGTTCAGAAAGCGCCCATAACTCTCCTAACAAACGTCTGTCTGTTAGAGCAGCAGGTGATGGGGGAATTAAGTGTTGATTTATTCCTTCTCTAGACACAACATAACACATTTTTATTTGAAGTCAGTCAGGCGGAAAGGGGCAAAAACCACGTGAGTCCAATGATTTGGAATCTCTCTGACAGTCACACGACCCTCAACACCTGCTGCCATAAAACTCGCATGTCTCCGGTGAATAAATGAGGGTGAGCTTTGGCTTTCTGGAAGGGCTAGTCTGTAACTAGATCAGAGCAGTTTGGCCACGTGACACATGGGCAATCACATTCCCGATGCTTTTGTGGACGATATAAGGCTATAGGCACGGAAGAATTTAAAGCAAGCTGTTCAAAGAGTAAGTACAGAGGGTTCAAGAAAAATGCTCACTATGCAAGTCTGGCAGGCTGGATAGGTTGTCAGCATCCCCACGGTCCCAGTCCAGTGTTCAGGTTAATAGTGTTGCCATGATTTTTATATCTAAAAACTGTATCATAATTTTTATCCCATTTGCATGGTCCTTCTTGATAGCAAATTCACATGCTCCTTGAAGCACCAAATCACAGGGTGGTTAGTCCCTGATTGCCAAGTCTCCGCTTTCTAAGCCAGAATGTGGGCTGTGTGGTCATGGGACAAGAACACAAAATTAGACCCTAGCCCGTGGCGTCCCAGTTCACGCATGTCTTCACCTCCATCTGTCTATTCACACTTCATTCCTCGTAAGGCCCTGCCTCGATGCCAGAGCTTTCTAGATCTTGGCCAAAATCTGTTTCCCGGGCCGGGTCTGCTCAGCTCCACATCATTAACCTTCACATGTATGTCACTTAGCCAGATGTTGTCCACGAACAAATCGCTAATGAAAGCTACAGATGGTGGAGTTTTGAAGAGAATTGAACAGCAGAGCTTTACTTTCCCTAAAGCCCTCTTGAATCTCCGACCATGTTTAGACATACACTGAATTTTGCTGTGGATTGGCTGGCTAGCCAAATCCCAGGTCCAAAGTCTCTGTAAATTGAAATATCTTTCTGGAGCGTTGACCTGATAGCAGCAAGAGTATTATTTCCATTGCTTCTGGGTTCTATCTGGCGTGTAGCCTGGGCTTTCCGAGTTGGACCACATTGTGAGTAACTTTCCAGGGAAGAGTCAGAGGTCTTCAGGGCTTAACAAAGTAAAAGATTTATTTTTGCAGCATGCAAAGTTAAACCTGTGCCCCAAGTATGTATCCATAACAAAACAGACACTGGAAATCAGATTCTATCTCCTTTGTCTCCAAAAGTGGAAGAATTGTTGCCAGAAAGTATTTTCCCCCCTACCTTCCAACTTAGGATTTATTCAGAGCTATAAAATGTCCCCCTGTTAAAAGCTCTACACGTTGTTTATTACTATTACTTTATATGCTATTCAGAACTATTTGGGTATCCAACATGTTCACACTATGAAATGCAGCAGGAAAACCAAAGGTGGATGTGTACATCCCTGTTCTGAAGGCACTCGGAATCAGGTAGTAGTTAGAAGCCAAATATATGGCTAATTATTTGATACAATGAAGACTGATCAGCTTCCCGGGGGGAGCCCACCACACTTCTGCGGCGCTCTCAAAGTTGAATGGAAGATTGCATGTGGCAGAGAAATCTGTGAAGGGTTCTGGAAGGGAGGCTTGTGCAAGGTAGTCCTTGAAGGACGAAGAGGATGTTAACCATTGGAGGGCTGGGGAGGGGTGCCCGAGGCGGAGAACAGGAGATAGGAAGAGGCAGAAAGCAAGGGGCAGGCAAGCAATCTAGCTTGACCACAGTGTTGCCTATGTGCAGGGAACAGAGTGAGCTAAGGCTGCAAAAGGGGATGGAAACCAGATTGTGGTTATGGTACCCGTCCCTTATTCAAGAGGCAATAGAGATTATTTAATGACTTTTGTGCAAGGTATGGCGTAATCAGAGCTGTGCTTCTGGAATATCGCTTTAGTGCTGTGTCTGACAGCAGACTTCCCAGAATCAGAGCTTTAAAGGGGATTCTTGTATGAATATTCTACGGAGGGATGACCTCGGGGGAAACCTGTATGGAAGAGAGGGAACGGGAGAAGAAGCTGGTCAAAGATGTGGTTCCAGGAGAAGTCCAGCTTCAGCCTGATCCCACAGGAAATGTGGGGAGTTCATTGTATCAGAGTTTGTCCTGCCCAAGGGTTAGGCTGTTAGACCCCTATGTCAAACACTGGTCACAGGCCACGGTAGGAGAAAAGGGCAGGGGCTTGAGGAGTGCAGTGTGTTGTAACCTCCTAGATATCTATGGGCAAAGTGATTCCAATTAGCTAACTATTTGCTCAGTTAATGAATTGGTGGTAAGAACAGGGATAGAATGTTGTCACTGATTGGTTTGGGAACAAGAAAAAATCGAGATGTCTGAAATTTTGATTCCAGGTAACTGGGAAATGAAAGATGACATTGAGAAAAACTAGGGTCTGGGATTGAAGGGGAAGGTGCTGGGGTCTTCAAGAACAGGCTTGCTTAGACGTGGCCCTACTATGCGCCAGGCCATGAGAAGTCAGCAACATTCCAGGGCAACTGCTGAGTCTTTCTTTTATACCATGGCTATTTCCTGAGCTCCTACTAGAACCCCAAATCGCTGAGGACCCTTGATTCTCTACACGCCCCCACTGTTCATTATTATTTTTTTCTCTCTCTCTCCTTTCTTTGGGTTTCCTCATTTTCCTGTTCTTCTGTCTATTGTGTTTTCTCCCTCTCTCCTCCCTGAAAGCTGGATTCAACCTTTCCGACATTGTTGACTATTTTTATCTTATCCTAGTGTTTTCTACACCTTCACTCAGCAAGTATTTGTTGAGTGCCTCATTCAGAGGTATGGATACAGAAGTGAAAAAAAAAAACAGAAAAACTATGCCTTTATCATGCTGCTATCATCATCATCACAATCATCATCATCATCATCATGCTTTTCATTCCCATCTTCAGGGCTAGAACTTCCCATCTTCCCCGCCTCCAATTTGTGGGTTGTTCTTTTTATCGATTGTGCAGAACATTAAAAGGACTTCAATCATTCAAAAGGAAAGCAGGAGAGAAAATATGGAAGAGAAAAAAGAGGCAAATGACAAAAAGAAGGAACGGGACCTTGGCACTTGCTCCATGAGTCCCTTCGGGCTGACCCGTTATACTTCTTTCATTAAATCTCTGTGTCTACATGCAAGACTCGCTGGCTGTGGTCTGGGAGGCTCTATCTTTCTTTGAATGCCATTGGAGGTGTGGCGGTGCTCAGCACAGTTACAATGAACTTGCACTCATTGGGGTGGAGGGATGGGGGGGTGATCCAGTTCACAACAAAATATTTTCCAGCCTGTTAAAGGCAAAAACAGACCAGAGAGTGCTCTAAATGTCCCCATGGATTTCTGTGCCATACAGAAGGCAGTTGAGTTTGACATGCGTGCATTTCGCTGCACTAACTATTCCTGTTCTTTCGTCTTCAAAACACCTTTTCTTTCTACAGCTACATGTGAACCTGGCTGCAAATTTGGTGAGTGTGTGGGACCAAGCAAATGTAGATGCTTCCCAGGATACACCGGGAAGACCTGCAGTCAAGGTCAGTCAAACAGACCAGGGTCATTTGTACCCCAGACCTTTCACAAGCACTCCCGCCATCGCAGCGGGGTTTGTGACATGATGCGGTGCTCAGGATGTCACAGGCTTTAACTCCAATCTTCAAATGCAAGTGCTTTCTGAACTAAAATTTGCAGTCTATCTCTTCTCCCAGAAAAATGTCCAAGTCATTCCGATGCTTTTGTCAAGATGCCAGATAAAAGGCTTTTCTTTTTCTCTGAACAAATCATTTTATTGTGTTTTCAGGCTACTGAAGTACTACATATTTTTTTAAAGATTTTATTTATTTGTTTTTAGTTAGAGGGGGAGAGAAACATCAAGGTGTGGTTGCCTCTCACATGGCCCTCACTGGGGACCTGGCCCACAACCCAGGCACGTGCCCTGACTGGGAATCAAACGGTGACCCTTTGGTTCATAGGCCGGCACTCACTCCACTCACCCATACCAGCCAGGGCTGAAGAGTTTATTTATAATATTGAGAACAGCAGTTCTCAATCTGAATAATATTGTCCCCCGGGAAGAACTGCCAGATAAAATACAGATCCCCAGTAGGATTTAAATTTCAGATGAACGAGAAGTAAGTTTATAGTATACATTTGTGCCATCCCAATATTGAATGGGATATATGCACATATGTATATATACTAAAAACGTGTTAATCATTTATCTGAAATTGAAATTTAACTGGACATCCTGTATTTTTATTTGCTAAATCTGGGAACCTTACTCCGTGGGACATCTGAACATGTGTGAAGGAGTCACTACCAGCATCTAGTGGGTGGAGACCAGGGATGTGGCTAAGCATCCTACCGTGCACGGCACAGCCCTCCAACAAAGAATAATCCAACCCGAATGTCAACAATACTGAGGCTGAGAAATCCTAGCATGAAGAAACCTGCAATAATTCAGAAAGCGTCCCCGGTTCCCTAGTGTAGTTGAGCAAAGAGCAGCAGATCAAGTTCAGCTGCCCTTTAAGAATAAGGCTGCCAGTGTTCTTGAAGGGAAAATGAAGTTCCAGAACAGGGCTGGCACCCGCTCCACTCTGCTGTGCCCAGGCCTAGCCGCCAAGCCCGGAGCATAGCTGTATACACTGAAATAGCCTTTCTTTGAGCCGCGGCTCTGCAGTTTCAGAGGAGTCTCTGTCCCCCTTACATCCTACCACCAGCATAGGGGCCAGTGCCCTAAGGTGCTTCCTAGAACTGCACCCAGCTGCTCCAGAGAGCTGCATCAAGAATCACGCGCATAAGTAATAATTCAGCTGTAGCCTTTACTAGGGTCTTCCCACCAGGAAACCTCATTTTCCATATGTCTTGGATTCTGTACCAAGATGCCTTCTAAGAGAGTGGGAATACAGGAGATATTTTTCATGCTGGTTTTCAAGTCTCAGTAAAATATGAAGATTGAGGGAGTTGTCCAGTTGGCTCAGGTTTGGGACTGCCTGTCTTCCCCCAGCAGCCTCCCTGTCCCGGGACAGGCTGATCAAAGTCTCTGTATATCTCCATTAATGGCAACAGGCCTCAGCCCTCCACTGATGTCTTTCCCAAAAGTGCTTCTTCCAAGAGACGAGGGCGTCACCTCTGAGTTAGGGCCAAGGGATGGGTACTCCTGGATTTCCCATTATGTCCAATCAGCATTCTTCAACTCCCCCTTTTGAAGCAATTAGAGTCCATGTGGGAGATAGTAGGGTGCAGGGAACAGGCAATGGATAAGGGGCTTTCAAATGTCCAGCTAGGGCATTGGAAAATCCCCATATAAGGTTCTCTTTAGAGGCGAAAGCAGCTACTTCCTTATTTCCCACAATGCACTTTGCCTGCTGCCACTTGGAATTTCTGTAGTACAAGAAATGTGGTTGTTTTCTCCTTTCTATATCTTCCTTGAGGGGGTTAAGACACGAGGCACCCACGTGACAGCATTCCCAAACACAAGCTGCTTTACCCATGATCACTTTCTAAGTTTTGTTTTCCTTTGGTACCATTTTTTATTGTACTAAAAGTTATTTATTGTTAATGTTCAGACTTTTTTTAGTAAACACTGTAAAGCACTGGGAAGAAAGTCCCCCTCAGCCTCAGCACCTGGAGATAACCATTATTAGCATGTAGAGCACAGCCTCCCTGGCCTTTCATTTGTCCTCACACGAGGACATGCTTATTGATTTTAGAGGGGAAAGGAGGGAGAGAGAGAGGGGGACAGAGAGGGAGAGAAGCATTGATGTGAGAAACATCGATCAATTGCCTCCTGTACACTCCCCAGCCAGACACCCAACCCGCAACCTAGGCCTGTGCCTGACTGAGAATCGAACCCACCACCTTCCAGTTCACAGGACGATGCTCCAACCAACAGAGCCACACCTGCCAGGGCCCAGGCCTTTTTTCCTATGCATTTTTATTTTATATTTTTCATAAAGTTGGCATTGATCTGTAGAGGTGATTTGACAATGTTCTGTTCTCATTTAACAATATCATCTAAACATCTTTACGTGGGATTCCATATTGTCCTAACACCTGACCACCACTAGCTGCCAGAGCGGGGCCCCCCAAAACATCAACACCTGAAAGGAGGCTCTGCCGTGGGCATCTGTCATCAGCTGCTTGAAAGCATGAAAGGCAGTATTGCCTAACATGTATATTTCTAACTTTTCATTCAAGCACTGTACACATTGAATTGTGCACGTACCAAAAATGGACAGCTTGATGAATCTTCAAAAATGCCCATGCACCTGGTATTCAGATGAAGAAACAGAAACTTAATAGACTACCCAAAGGCCCCTCCCACTCCCGTCCAGTCACTTGTCCCCCCACAAAAGGAACCATATCTTGACCTCTCACACAGTAGATTAGTTATGCCTGTTTTTTAATGAACACATTGTGTTTAGCTACTCCCACTCAATATCTGTTCGTGAGCTTCACCCACTTGCTTGTAGCTGTAGTGTGTTCAGCCTCACTACTGTATAGTACTCCATCGCATGAGTATACAAGTTGGCATCCATCCTTCTGTTGGGAGGTTTTGGGTGAGCAGTATTCGTGTTTTGTTGGGTAGATACCTGGAAATGGAACTGCTAGGTCGTAGGTATGTCTCTTACCTAGATTTAGTAGATCCCACCAGACAGTTTTCCCAAGCGGTTGTACCCACTACATTCCCTCCAACAGTGTACCATCATTCCATTTGCTCCACATCCTCGCCAGTCCTTTAATGAGCTTGGAGAAGAGGTCAGTGTCCCGTATCTCCAAACCCAAGGGTGGGGTCCAGAGAAGCCAGCCCAGTTCCCCATGTGGATGTTTCCCAATTCAGGGAATCTTTCCTGTGTTCTAACTGCCCCCTGCAGATGTGAACGAGTGTGGAGAGAAGCCCCGGCCGTGCCAACACAGATGTGTGAACACACATGGAAGCTACAAGTGCTTTTGCCTCAGTGGCCACATGCTCATGCCGGATGCTACATGTGCCAGTAAGTGTCGACAGCCAGGGCTGCTGTCAGTCAACCTTTGAAGCTTGACTTTTGCCATTTGATGTGTCGGGAGAAGTTGACTTAAATGATTAAAAAAAAAATTCTGGCATCTCCCCAGGCTAAAACACCTTTGAGCACTTTTTCTTTTCTTTTCTTTTCTTTTTTCAAAGATTTTATTTATTTACTTTTAGAGAGGGGAAGGGAGGGAGAAAGAAAGGGAGAGAAACATCAATGTGTGGCTGCCTCTTGTGCGCCCCCTACTGGGGACCTGGCCCACAACCCAGGCATGTGCCCTGACTGGGAATTGAACTGGTGACTCTTTGGTTCGCAGACCAGCGTTCAATCCTCTGAGCCACATCAGCCAGGGCTCTTTGAGCACTTTTTAAAAAATTGTGGGAAAATACATATAACATGGAATTCACCATGTTAACCACTTTAAAGTATATAGTTCAGTGGCATTTTATACATTCACGATGTATAATTATCACCACTAATCCCAGAAAATCTCCTTCGCCCTAAAAGGAAACCATCCCCATTAGCAGCCACCCCCCACCCCAATTCCTCTAGAGACTAAGCATCTGCTTTCTGTCTGTATGGATGTGGCTATTCTGGACACTTATTTATGGATTTTTTTTTACTTTTTAGATAAAAAGACTAGCTGAGGAAAACAATAAATTCTATATCTCTATATATGCAGGGATGTATTGGGTTTCTTCACCAAAATAAGTGTGTATACTAAAATAAGCATATTGTTTTTAGGAAGGTGGTACATTTGAATTCCATCTTGGGATATCAGTCCCAACAACTACCTTTCTCACGCCCTTTATCCCAGGCTCAAAGATTCATGACTCTTGTTGCAAACATGCTCTGATTCACATTCCTGAAAAGAAAAGCCCTCTGTGAGAAAGAGAAACCGTGTCCTGTGGGAGGGTGAGAGTCTATATCCATTCATTTATTGAGAGGGAAAGGTTTTCAGGTTTGATGTTGCAGCTAAAAGCAAACCCATCCTCCCTGCCTGCCTCCCCTGCTCCCTCCCGTCTCTCCATCTCCCTTTCCCCAATAAGCCGGGAGTCTGTGCCTTCCACCAGCGTCCTAGGCTTGCAGAGTCTCGTGGACTCCCCAGCCCATCCTGGGCTTTCCTGCCGTTGTAAGATCTTGGCTAATGCATGGCTCACTGCTCCCCTGGCTCATCTTCATGCTGTCCCTCCCTGGCAAAGCGCCCCGACACCGCCAGTCATCTAGACTCTTCGTTAGCAGGCAAGCTGGAGAGATAAAGCAGGCATTCAAACAGGCTTAAAAAATCCGTGCTATTATAAATGAAACAGAAACCCACAACAGACAAATACACAGCAAAATGAATTCTTATAGGGTGAATACCCATATAACTACTACCAAATAGAACTTTGCCAGAACCCCACACCCCCACCTCTGTGGGAACCTCCAACCAGGCTTTTACAGTAATCACTTAACATTTTTGAGAAGATATATGCTAATGGATGTTTCTAAAACATTCCATGCAGCTCAGTCAATGCCAAAAAAGATATCTTTCTCCAGTGGAAAGATAGAATTAGGTAATTTTAAGGATTCATTTTAAAAGAAGACAACTAAAGAGAAGGAAGGATAAAATGGAAATATGACCATCGGTAGGTGTTTGTTACATTACCTTGGCCTGTGTATCTAGCTCTGTACCCTCTGTGTCTGTTTCTATATATGTAAGGGCTGCCTAGGCCTCCCTGTTTGTAGCTCACAGTGTCCAGGTAGCCCTGGACCTCTCTCCTGGATGTAGATTTTATTTCACCTGATTTGCTGCAGTGTCTTTTGTTCAGCTGGGTGATTGGCATGTCACGGATGGGGTGGATGAAGAGAGTGTATTCACCATGCTCCCTGTTGTAGAAGCAAACGATCCACACATACTGGACTCCTGCTGAGGAAATGCATTTTTGTGAGATAAGTTATGTTTAGCAATGAGTGATAGAAAAATCCAGCTAAATCATCTCACTTGCAAAAAAAGAGGGAGGCAGGCAGTTCCAGAACAGCTCAGCAAGGACTCAGTGTGTGCCTCAGTTGATTTTATTCTCATACTTGTTGCCTCAGAGTCACAATGTGGCTGCTACCACTCCAGATATCACACATACTTTTATGGTAGGCAAAACAAAGGGGAAAGAAATGATGTCAATGAAAGAACACCTCTTTCATGACTGTCCTTTTTATCATGCAGCAGTATCTTTTCCAGAAGTCCCACTCCGTCCAGCGGATTTATCTGTATATTTCTTTGGCCACAACAGGGTCCCATGGGCACTCTTTGTTGCTGCAAGAGATACTGGGAAAAATACAAGTTTATGGATTTTCAGCCTCAACGATGGCAATAGCAAGAGAAAGTGGGGTTTGGAATGGCTTTCTGGAAGCCAATCAGTTGCATCTGCCACATGTTTTAAAACTGGCACCTAAATTTCCGCCTTGTGACTCGAGCGACTCTCATTGAGGTTAAATATGCAAGGAGAGATCTCGAGAATGGATTCTTTTGCCCTAATTACTCAGATGGATCACCTGCATCAGAAGCTGCATTTCAACCCAATAGCCAGGTGACATAAGGAGGGATTAGAGCTCATGCGGGAGGAAAGACAGATGCAGCAGCGTGGTAACCGCAGGGTACGTGCCCTACCTAAAAACAGTCAAGCTCAATACACTGGCCAACAAAACTGACCGTGGAGCCCTGACTTGGTATGGCTCAGTGTGTTGGGTGTCATCCTGCCGGTTCGATTCCCGGTCAGGGCACATACCTTGGTTGTGAGCCAGGTCCCCATTCGGGGGTATGTGAGAGGCAGCTGATTGGTTTCTCTCACATATTGATGTTTCTCTCCCTCTCTCTCCCTCCCTTCCCCTCTCTCTAAAAGTAAACAAGTAAAATCTTAAAAAAAAAAAAAAAGACCATGGAGCCACCAAGGCACCACCCTGCCCAGATTCCATTTGGCTCTCAAACCATGAAGCTTACACTATAATTCCATTCCACGTGTTACATTGAACACCTCTGCCGACTTTTGCAGACTCTAGGACGTGCGCCATGACAAACTGCCAGTACAGCTGTGAAGACACAGAGGAAGGGCCGCGGTGCCTGTGTCCATCCTCGGGCCTCCACCTGGCCCCAAATGGAAGAGTTTGCATCGGTAGAGCAGCACGCGTCGCCTCCACGTCCTGTCCCCTTCCCCTGACTGCTCCCTGTCCTTGTCTCCTCCTTGTTCATTTATCACAATCTGCATGGTGACTAGACCTCATAAACTCCTAAAACTACAGATTTATGTCCGTTTCTGAGACAATGTTGTTACCCACAAATGCTCTAGACATACTTTAAAATGCTAGGAAGACTACTTCTCCATTATTTGGGGGTTGCCTAATGTTGTAGTGGGAAGAAAATCAAAATAATTTTATTTTAGTATTTTTACCCTATACACGTTACTTGAGCCACCAAATTGTATGTTGTCATAGTACTGTACTTGATTATATTGCACCAAATATGCACAATATTTAGAGGAAGAAGCACATAGCATGAATAAGCAATGTCAGACCAAATCAGACTGTTGAAAGAGTTCTTAATCTTTTGATTTAAATAAGGAAATAGCAGTATGATTTCATAGTCTTATTTCCTTACCACAGCAGAAATATTTTTAACTTAAGGTGCTGGATGTTTATTTATCCTAACTGTACATAACTTGATAAACCGTGTTTAGAAAGCTCAGCCAAATGGGTACTAAATCAGTTAAACACTTTTTAAAAATCATAGAAGTTAAAAATGTGTCTCCTCTTTGAGCATAATCAAAGATCTAATGAGAATCACAGACGTAGTGCTCTGCTGTGGAACAAGATTTCTGTGACAAGGCTAATTCCTGACCACACTGAATCCATGTTCTTACCTACCTCTTGGATTGGTCGGGGGCCTTTTTTTTTTTTTTTTTTTTTGGAAGAGGAAGAGAATATGCAGGAAAGGAATCATGGCAAAAAAACATTTTGTCAGCCTATCACTTATTTGTTAATTATTTTAAGGATGAAAAGGAAACCGTAATCCAGCACCAACTTGTGTTTAACCACTGTTGCGAAATAACAGCATATCTCTTTGCTTCGGTATCTGAAAGGGAAGCAAAGCCTGATTCTTAATGGTTTGGTGAACGGGGCTGCCAGCCCCTCTGTAACATGACTCTCAGCCGTAGGAAGGGCAGGCAGCCTATTGTCTGCTAAAGTTGCGTTGTTACATCATTACTGTTGACCCACAATTGATGTGTAAAGTACATTCTTAAGAAAGCACATTTCTGTGATTTCGGTCAATACTGTAGGACTTGAAGGAGCTTGCTTACGAAGTAATTCTTTTGTAACTTGGAAAATTTAAATATGTGTTCAGTTTGCTTAAAGTGTTAGCTATCTGACTCTGTTTGCACAAATTGTATATGCTATGCAGTGTGCAGAGTTGGAAAAATATTAATTCCCTCAGCAAACATGTAATGTGTGTGTGTGCGCGTATGCGTGCACGTGCGTGTATATTTCAGAGGGAGAGTGCTTTCCTTGCTATCCCTGACACCTGGTTCTCCATCCTAGATATCGATGAATGTGCCTCTGGCAAAGCTGTCTGTCCCTACAATCGAAGATGTGTGAACACGTTTGGAAGCTACTACTGCAAATGTCATGTTGGTTTCGAGCTGAAATATATCAGTGGCCGATATGACTGTGTAGGTAAGATCTGGTGGCACTTTTTCCTTTTTCCCTGTCCCTAGCTATTTCAATTCAGTCTATTAGTTGAACAATCTATGGTACTGACCAGCTTAACAACACAGAAAAGGTGACAGTTTTTATGTTTCTGGCATTTAGAGAACTCTGATGACATGAATTATAAGAAGCCAGGTCAGTAAAGATTTAAACTAAGGAACTTCAGTCTATATAGGTCTGTTATGGGGACAAATATCTTGAGGTGAATCTGTGGCCTTTTAAAAACCAGTTGGTTAGTTTTGTTTTTAATGTCTGATTCTCTGTCCAAGTATATATGTAAAAATGGGAACACTAAAGCGTTTCTTATATTCGACAAAAGGAAGAATAACAAGGCCTGTTCAGTCTTGAGCTCAGCGATCTGGTCATGACAGTGTCCGGCAGGGCTGGCTTTAGAAAAATGGCAGAAGGAGAGGAAGGCGCATGCTCTTTTCTGTCCTGTCCTTCAGCCCTTTCAGGATTCAAGCTCCACATCCCCTAAAACATTCCCTTTCCAGGGTCACCGAACCCATTCTGCTAAAATTCTGATGTCAGTCAGCCGTGGGCTGGATCTGTGTGAGATAAAATATTTTTCCCTTAGGGAAGGGATTCCAAATCTCAATGAGCGCATGCAATGGGTCTCTTGTGGAGCCCTTGGATGCACTCCTGTCGCCCTGAAAGGATGTGGGTCGGGGCCCATCGTACAGCGAAGTGGAGTTCGGGCTCCCTCTAGACCCCTCCTCCCATGATGTGGGTAACAAACGTGCACATGGCATGGGAAGCTAACAGCTGGGAGAAAAGTCGGATTTCATTCAACCCGGCACTCAGAGCGCCCTGAGACACATCCCATGTCATCGTGTTGGGGCAGCACTCAGTTCCTGGGTTTTGAACTGTCTTGTGAAGCTTCCACAGCCCTTCCCTCAAGTGTCCTCAAATACAAACGCCGCCCTACCCAAGCTGGTAAAACCCCTGTTTCTCGTGGACTTGGCCCCCACGCCCCACTGCAGACCCATCTGGCTCTGTGATCATGCATGTCGCCAAGCAGATACCTGTAGGGAGGTTCCACAGGACAGGGTGTGAAGTCACATGGAGAGCTTTCAAAGGAAACAAATCTTTGTGATTTTAAAAGTCACGGAGATCGGCATCTGAGCTCCCTTTGTGGCTAAATTAAAAACAATAGGCTATTTTGTGAGCTTCTGTCTACAAAAGCATAGCGTGAAAGTCAGGTGGAGAAGAGAGCTAATGAACTCCTCACCTGTGTGGGATTTGGAAAACTTTCCTGCTGTAAACGCGGCAGACAAGCTCAGACCAGCCTGACCTTGCTCCTGGTAGTCTTTGAACAAAAGACCTACATATTCAGACGAGGTCAATGGTTCCTAGCCAGTCTTGTCCATTGTTGGTTAGGTGTTCCAAGCCTTTCCATGCATATAATTTATTTCCTCATATTGTGATTTAGTTCTAAATTGGACAGATGAACCTGTTAAGAAAACAACCTAAACAGCTTACAGATTTCAGCAGTCTTGATAAGCAGATGAGATGGTTGTGGGGGTGGTGAGCCACAGACACAGTCCCTACCTACCTGGCGTCAGGCAGGCTGGGCCTCTGGGCCAAAGCACCACGGGTGATGGATGCCTCTCAGTTCTTCAGCCACACTTGATGTGTTGATGGTTGGCTCGACAGTAGGGCTGGTGTTCTTTCGGCATGCCCTGTTACAAATTTGTTCATGGGATGTTCCCGTTTTTAGATATAAATGAATGTGCTGTGAATACCCATACATGCAGCCTCTACGCCAATTGCCTCAATACCCAAGGATCTTTCAAGTGCAAGTGCAAGCAAGGATATAAAGGCAGTGGACTTCAGTGTTCTGGTAAGTAGCATTTGGTCACGGTGTGTTTGCTTTTCCAGATAAAGCATTCTCTTCATGTCTCCTTCCTCCCTTCATCTCTACACAAACCCCCACTCGCCACCCCAGTGCGGCTATGCCTGCAGTGTTTGAAAATTTAACTCGACTTCAGCCCTCTCTTCTCTGCTAATCAAACCACATCTCTAACACACAAATGCTGAAGTTGTAGGCACTCAATTTAAAGAATAGCAAGGGTTCTAGATATTTTTCTGGTCACAGCACACTTTCAAATCCTGAAAATAAGATTTAAAGACAAATGACACTGAGCAAATGTATCTGTCAGAATAGGCTACGTTATGGCGCAGTAACAAGCAGTCCTAGAAATGCCAGTGGCTGAGGATCACAAAAGTTTTTTAACCATGTGAATGAGGACTTTTTCCAGAATGCAAACCAAAACAAATTATGATGAAGCTGATGTGACTTCATCTCTCATCCTCAAACCTGGATTCACATTTTTGGTATGAAACAAAGAATCCTATTGCTCTTGCTCGTGAATTCCCTAATGCTTAGGGGGTCAAATGTTAAATTCATAAACCAAGTGTGTAACAATAGAATGTCACCGCTATTAACACTACAATGATCATTTACTTCTCACCTGTGCTGTGTCCAAAGAGAGTTGTCAAAGTGTTTCTCCTCCATGTCACTGAAGAACCCAGTCTGACAGAGGCCCCACCATCTTATGGTACCATGGTAAGGTTTGTCAGAGCAGGGAAAGAAGCAGGGACAATCACACACCAGCTCTTAATGAATTCAGCTTGGAAATAGAGGCAAAAATCTGTATAATCCTGTGTGTCCCAAAAGAAAGGAAAACTAGAAATCACGATGAGCCCCCAGAAGGTCTCCCAAGGCAAGCCAGCAAGGATGTCACTCCCTTGACAAACAGCATTTCACAGTGTTGAAAGTCACCCAGGTTTGTCCCTGTGGTCATGTCCTTTTTGGCTCACTGGGTAACCCGACTTGTTTTCTGCCCTGACCCTACTCTCTCATGCAGCCCTTTAGCAGAGTCCACACGCTCCTGTACACATGGCTGTGCGTGGCCGATGTGGCCAATGCTCCTGGCAACGCGACAGAGTGGCCACTCGGTGATGGCAAAGATAAGCTGTCTGTCCCATGACAGGCACTGAGCAGCACACCTGTAATGGGTTCATGGTCCCCCGTGGGCCATGGAGGAGTGCCCCTGGATCAGGGTGTACAAAAGAATGCGGTCAAAGAAAGCGAGCATGGAATCAAATTCTGTGAAGAGCTGCCCAAACAGATGGGCAGCATTTCATCAGGAAGAAAAACTATGTTGTGGAAAAGCATAAACTCTGTCAGTAAATATTTTAAGAATATGAAATCAAAATGCCTTCCACAAGCAAACTAAGACCAATAGGTGGTTGTTACATTCCCTCTTAAAAATGGCTGCCGGGTATCTGAGAGTAGGGTGGGGACCCCACTGAGTAGGGACATTCCACGGCCCAGGCTCTCAGGCCCGGGGCTCGGGGAGGGATGCCCCATTGGCTGGAGGTGGGATTAAACAGCCACTCAGTCTCCAGCCACTTGATGCTGTGGTGTCCGCCCCTCTGTATAGATGCGCCCATGATGTCCTTCTGGAACTGTATTCAAGGAAAGAGAAGTTGGTCGCCTGTGCAGAGTTGTGCATGCGTGAGTTGGGGGAGGGTTGCCTTAACTTTGAGAGGCCCCTGGAGAGGAGACCGAGTAAATCGGTTTCCATATTGGATCAGTGAGTGGTCAAGGGTTCCTCCAGGCACTACATTTGAACATGCGCAGCCCAGCCTCACTTGTCTGAGGCCATGTGGTGTCATGGTCAACAGCTCAGGCTCCAGAACTAGGAAGGCCTGAGCCTAAATCTGAGCTCTTCCCCGTAATGGTTGTGACCTTTAGCAAGGTTCTTACCCTCTCCAAACTCAGTTTCCTCCTATCTGAAATGGGGCTCATGGTAGTCCTGTGGCGGGTGCCTGTTGTGGGCCAGGCCACAGGCCCTTGAAGCTCCCTCATTTCAGGGAGGCAGGTGGACATTTCCATGCATAGCCCTAGCCCCAGGGCAGGGGACTCTCTCTGCTCTGGGGCCTTCCAGCTGTTTCTAGAAGGCTGCCGAGCCTCATGTAGGTACAACCCAGAGTTAACATGCAGTGGGGCCAGAAGTCTGTGGATAAATACCCAGCTTCCCCTTCGCAGGGTGGGACAGCTCTCACGTGTGTTCTACGATGAGTTCGTTGGTTTTGTCAAAGTCCAGACTCTACATTGCAATAGAGAAGAGGAGTTTAGTAGAGCATCCTTACCTGCCATCTGTACCCAGAGGAAGAAGCACCCTAACGTAGATGTCTGTTTTGTTTTCTTAGTTTTTTTGCTGTTCTAATACGAGTGAGTGTTAATAACACACTGTTAGATAATTTGGCCTTAATTTGACAGCAGCCATACCTCATTGTAAGAATATCAAAAGTTAGCTATTACCCAACTTGCGTAGTAACAGCCAGTTTAGGAAAGGATATTCTATCATTAAGTTACCAGGAGCGTGGCTTCTGGAATCAAATGATCTCAGCTTGATTCCTGGCTCCCTAGCCACTACCTGTGGGCTGAAAACAAATTCTTTAACTTTTCAGTGCCTCAGTTTTCACATCTGCAAAATAGACATAATGGTATCTGGTCCTTACTACTGTTTGGACGATTACCTGAAATAACCCATACATAATAAATAAATGTCCAGATAAAGGGTTTAGCTTGAGCTGAGAATATATTAGATGCTCACTAATCATGCACTGGTAATAGCAGTAATAGGGGCAGTGGCTTCTTTACCAAAACTCAACAATTGCTCCCTTTGAAAAGCAGCTTCCCTAGTCATTAGAAATATGCTTCTGATTTCATTCAGTTCCTATAGAGCATATTGAAGGCCATACATATTGCTACAATCAGGCCATTACAGTTTTTTTCTTTCAATTATAACGTAAGCATGGGAAGTTTGGAGGTATGGCCTGGAAATTTGTTTTTTTAACTCAGTCAAAGATTTTCAACTTTCTGGTGATTAATTCTAAAAATAATCGCAAACACAGGTCGAATATATATCAGGCATAATCTTGGTAACTGACATGTATTCGTTCACTTCAGCCTCCCCCAAATCCTGTTCTTATCCTTTATAAACGGGGAGACTGAGGCTAAGAGGTGGTAAGTGTTGGTTGGACAGCACATGCCTAGAAGATGTGGGAGCTGGGCGTCAGTTCCAGGAACCTGTACTCCAGGGCTCTGTGCTTAACATGGGATGGGCGTGTCCATGACCCATGGCTCCTCCTCTGGGGTGGAGACTGTGCATGGCCCCTCCCCGACACTCTCTCATGGCTAGCCTTTCTATCGTCCTCACCCCTTCCTGTTTCCTGGATCTCAGAGTGTGGTACATTCCTCATCCATGATGAAGCCTCTCCTCCCAGGGCTGTGTCTACGCTCGGATGAGAGAAGCCTTGCTCCTGGCAGTTGATAAGAAATCACCCGGTGAACTAAACATGGGTGAATGAAGGTCAAAGTCATATTCCTCCCTGGAAAGATGTTCTCCGTCATAGTGATCCTTTCATAAGTAAAGTCACGATTTTCAGGTAGATAGACGTTTAGGACAAAGTGAATATTTAGAGAAATCTCAAATCTCCCCCAGAGAAATTGCCAGTTTCATCTATAGAAGACTGCCTTGTGAATCTGAAAACTCTGGAGTTCCCTATTTTTATGTCTGAGATCTCCCAACGTGTCAAAGACCCTCCTACTGCAACTTCCTGCCACATTTTTATATTCTCAAGAAGATGATGCAATAATGAAGAAATTTTAAAGAGGAAAAAATCAGTTATGTCAAAGTTGGAACAACAATACCCAGATAAAGCTAAATCCATCCATTCATGGTCATGCCTATACATGGTTTTTTACCCTTGCCCCAGCTCTCTCTCCACATACTCCAGGAGTGAAATTGTTGATACCACAAAGGTTGTGTGGCTTGATTTTTTTTTCAGTAGGAAAAATCAAAACTTCAAAGCAGAAACTGAAAGCATATGTTTAGGTTTGCTTGATGGGGGTTGAAACCCTCTCCTCATTATTTATTAAAGGTCCTTAGTTTTGTGTTACTGATTGCATAAAAGAAACTTCCAGGGAATGGGTGTTTCCTGTCAATTTTTCATGCTGGGTCCTGGGAAAATATTCAGGGAACCATGTACGGAATTACACAGTGGGACCTCCAGGGAAAGGTCTATATCTGATGAGCACATTACACTCAAAACTCAACATGTGACCTCTGGCAAAGAAGCTGAAACCGGCCATCTGAAGGTCAGGAAAATGACTAATGATGTGTTACTTGTATTAGTAGTAGTTGGATTCGAACCTATAACTACAGGCTGTCACTTTGATAAATAGCCAGGACATTTCATAGAAAAGGGAAATGTAGGTCTTGTTATAACAGCCTTAGATTGATTTCAAAGTAAAATCAATGTTTTAATTAAGAACATGTATATTATTCAAAGCATTTGTTTTTTTCCTTTTCATTGCCCAAAATACTATGGATACTGTGGATGTCTCCTTGTTTATTTTTCTACCACTTTGGTACAGATTGAATTAGCCAAATGATGGAGATGGAATTGAGCAAGAGAAGAGATTAAAACATTGCCAAGAAAAATGTTATTTCCAGTTTCTTTTATAGTATTCTTTTCACAGGCTGAAACTGATGTCTACGCCCTTATTTCATTTCCCTCTAAACTATATCCAAGTAGTAGAATTGAATAAATTGGTTCAGGAGTTATTAGACCCTTCCTTGCTTAGTTTTAGAGTAGCACATGCCTAGATATTTTATAAAATGACAATACATTTAATTTTAAAGATCAGTGTTTTTAATTTTTTAAAAGTTACTTTTTTCCCTACCAGTTGGGTATTCTTAATTACCATGAGTAGATCCCTGGAAAGGGGGCACGCATCTTTGGATTCTAGATCTCAAGGAATTTGTACCAGTCTAGAGAAAAGTAACCCTTAACCCTAAAGCAGGAATAAACCTGTCATGGAAATATGACTGGAAACTAGAGCCATCCATCTGCTTCACTCTGAAATCCTAACTCTACCCCTGGGTATCTGAGTGACCTTGGGCAAGTCACTGAACCTGACCCAGTGGCCTCCCATATAAAACAAAGGTGTTGGGCTAAATGACCTTTTTACTACCCCTTGAGTTCTTCTACACTAACATTTCCCCCCAAGGGTCCTAGATCAACCTAGAGGTGCATTTTGAAAGCACTTTAATTGAGGGCTGAGAAATAGGAAATGAATGTAAAACAGCAAATGTAGAGCGTCTTTATAAATATTCAATAAATAAACTATTTCACTGTAGGTAATAGTGGATTGAGATTAAGAAAATCAAAGTGGAAAAAGAATGGGGAAGAAAAATTCGATATGTGCACATTGAACCATCAATCACCATTTTTGTAGGTCACAAGTGGCCCATTATTGACAATTTATATGGGTCAGCCTAATGTTATGGCTGTAATCTTTGAACAGCAAATTTGGACAAATCTATAGGGCTACCTAGACAACACCAGCTTTGGAGATTACCTGTGCGGAAGCGTAATGTTAGAGGCCCCGGGAAAACCCATCACCTTATAACCTGTAGCCCAACTTCGTAGGAGCAGGTACTTCATCACCATAGTCTCTGAAGCAAAACAAGAGTATGTCCTCTAAGGAAAGGTGATTAAGATACTATCATAACATTGGAACTGCTGAAAACAGTTGCAAATATAGTTCTTCAGAAAATATCAAACGGTAGAGCCTCATGCTGGTTGATTCTGGAAGCATTCATTTCCTGCACTTTAACATTTCTTAAATGCTCCGTTTTTTGTGAGTCAATGTAATTATCGGCCATGGTGGAACTTCTGACCCGCTGTTGTTTGTTTTAGTTATCCCAGAAAAGTCTGGGAAGGAAGTCCTCAGAGCACCTGGTACCATCAAAGACAGAATCAAGAAGTTGCTTGCTCACAAAAACAGCATGAAAAAGAAGGTAAAAATAAAAAACGTCATCACAGCACCTGCTGGGACTCCCGCCCCTCAGGGTAACTTGTGGCCCTTCGACTCTGAAGACAGTGTTTTTAGAGATGGGAACCTGAATGGTGGAAACGAGGCGACCGAGGAGAGAAAGAAACAGGGGCTGGGGGAAGAGACCAGAGATGAGGCAGCCCTGAAGAACCACGTGGAGCAGGAGCAAAGCCTTCGAGGAGATGTGTTTTGTGAGTATCATTTTTGTTATTGTATACAGGTTATGAAAAATGAACTGTGGTTTCCCTGGGAAAGTCAACAAGAAAAGACACTTTCGCTCCTTAAGTAAAATGGGTTCAATTTGAAGTCCTAAGAAGCGGGATTCTCTGATGAAGTCGGGAAACTAACATCTTCCGCAGATACGCGATCAAATTTGCTCCTATGGAAAACAAAGGGCATAGGTCCTTCCCCCTTACCTGCGGTACCGGTTCCTGTTTGACACAGACCCTCTCTCTGCACTCCCAGCAAACTCGGCCTGCTGGTCCCGCAGGCACAGTTGGCAGGCTGGCTGCTCAGATCTCCAGGTGGTGCAGCCCCCAAACCAGAGAGAGCCTTACCAGGTGGATCTGCCAAACGCTACATTTGTCCTTCCTGAACGTACCTTTTGTAGGCCCACTGGATGAAAGGAGAATTTCACTGTGGTGTGGTTACGATTTTAAAAGCCAAGGTAGACCATCCTAGGGAAGGAAATTCTATAGTAGAGCTTAAGCTTCAGTTTTCTCCATGAACTGGATAACCGCAGGACCCACCATCAGTCCCAGCCCCTCCAGGATGGGTTCTAACCCACTCTGAACCCCCCGCCCTAAGGCTTTCCATTTTATTCTCTCTGGGCAGCTGTTGCTCCCTCTATATGCTGCTCCCTCTGTCTGTTATAAAAACTAAATAATCCTACCAGTGATTTGTAGAGGCTGGATTCAGGGTTGATTTTAATGAGCTGTAAGAGATCCTGCATAGTAAATACCTTAAGAGAAAATAGATTAAGTAAACATTTTTACATCAATGTTTAAATGATGAATTAGGATGTTTCTGAATATAAAACTAAGAATCATCTTCAGATTAAACAAAAAATAAGATTTTCCTTGGCTTGTGTGGCTCAGTGGATGGGGCGCCAGCCTGTGAACCAAAGGGTCGCCAGTTCGATTCCCAGTCAGGACACATGCCTGTGGTGCAGGCCAGGTCCCCAGTAGGGGGCACACATGAGAAACAACCACACATTGATGTTTCTCTCCCTCTCTGTCTCCCTCCTGTCCCCTCTCTAAAAATAAATAAAGAAAGAAAATCTTTTTTAAAAATTAAAAAAATTTTGGTGTCCTTTTCTGATTATAAAAGTAACATGAACTATCTTTTAAAACATTACAAAATTGAAGAAACTTATACACATCATTCAGCAAAAATTTATTTTAATACTATTTCTTTGAAAATATTTTAGGTGAATGAGTGAATATAAAATAGTCACTATATATCTTTAATTTTGTTAAATGGGTCACTCCTGTCATGTGGTTCCCAATTTGAAGATAAGGATGTTTTAGTCATCTTCTGTTCTTTACACAGTAGAAATTTCTAAAATATAAAGCAGCTTGCTTCTCTCTTGATTATTAATAAATGTCTTAGATAAAAGTGATTATAGCCTATTATAATACATTTCTCAACACATGAAAACAATGACATGCCAGCTAATTTCTAAATACATGAATCAATAGTTAAGAACAATAGCTATGCTATTACAAACTACCAAAATCGAAATATATCCAAATAATTCCCTTTGAACTATATGGTTTTGCATTAGATGTTCACAGGAAATATTAAATTTCTTTTAGCCAGTTTTTTTTTAGAAAACCATATTCTTTTAGTTTTGCTTTTTTTTTTGAAGTGGGAATTCAAAACTGCCGCCTTCTTCTTTTTAAAGGAAAGCTGGTTTTATTTTTTATTTATTTATTTTTAATTTATTTTTTCAGAGAGAGGAGAAGGAAGGGAGAAAGAGCAATGTATGGCTGCCTCTCACATGGCCCTCACTGGGGACCTGGCCCGCAACCCAGGCATGTGCCCCGACTGGGAATCGAACCGGGACCCTCTGGTTCCCAGCCTGCACTCAATCCACTGAGCTACACCAGCCGGGCTCAAAACTGTCTTCTTAAACCTTACCCCCCTCAGCTCCACAGGGGTTTTCTTTCAGGTGTGACATATTTCTGAACAGAACTCAGCACGGATAGCTGTCATGTGGAAAAATAGAATATGTTATTATTACTCAATGTCAAAGCCTGTTTCTGTGCAATAAGGACCATAGTTCAGTCCTCTTTCATAGCTGTTAGTCCGATTATATCATTGTTTTGAATATTTTGAAGTAATTTTTTATCCCCTCTCCATTATTAGATCATTTTTGAAGCGGAACGTGGCAAGGGCAACAACACCGGAGAGATTGCAGTAGACGGTGTCCTGCTGGTGTCTGGCTCGTGTCCCGACGGCCTTTTATCCATGGGAGCTTGAATGCTATTGTTGTCTCTTATATCTTTATATTTGACTTTTACTGTCATGTGTCCGTTTTCTGATATGACATCACAGATGCCCCTCCATTTTAAAAATACAAACTGCAAAATTGCAATGTACCAACACACACATGGTTGTAAGATGCCTTTCTTGTAGAGATGCATCCATATTTGCTTTCAATTCACTTCTGAGTTCATAAAATGTGAAAATGTCAGTTCAGCACCCCCCCCGTATATCTCATATGTCTACACGTGTTAATGAACCTCTCTATACAACATTTCTAGAGTTACAAAGAAACAAAACAGAGAAATGTTTAACTGTGGCTTTTATGGCACATCTTAGAAACTATGACATCACAGACAGACTTTTACCTAAGTGGCTTAACCAGATCTTTTGTAGCCAAACTTGTATATTTAAATTCTTTGTAATAATAATATCCAAACAATCACCTTGTCTCATGGTTTAAGTTTTTTCTAAGTAAGAAAATGTGGTTGTTTGATTTTGTGCTTAGTTATGTGTATGGTTATTTGCTTCGCTGGAAAACATGGTTTTTATTCTTTCTCTATGGAAATACTTTATATTCTTAAAAATTCTTAAAATTACTATCTATTATGGGAATGCATGACTGCTTTATTAGGCCGCATTGCTGTAAAGCAAATTAGCATAAGTTGTTGAATGCATAGGCCTCAGAGAACCTAAAACGAAAATAAGCAAGTAGCAGGACTCAAAGGAAAGATGGATGCCTTCCTTTCTGCTTCTTTTCTTCCAAATTCAAGAACAGCTTTGTGTGGTAATGAATCCTGAGTGAATTCTCTGAGGACGAAAGGATATTCTGCTTTAAGATTCTGAGTCACAAATTCCTCCATGATAACTTCCAAATGAAAGGCTCTCCAGATGCTTGCTTGCCGTCCCCTAAAGCAGTGAAGGCTTTGGGCCATAGGAGGAAGGAAAGAGAGAAGGTGGTTCACCTATTAATCTTTAAGATTTGTAGTCTCACTCTGAAAGGTTTTTTACACTGAAACTCTTGGGGGGTGAGGAAACATTGTTTTTCTTTAGTGTGAAGCAATTACTTCTACACAGGACTGTAGCCGTATCTGTTGGATAACTAGTAGTTACAGAAATTCCCCAAACAGTGTTTCTAGTGAGATCAGTTTGAAGACCAGTCCAGCTATATCAAATCAGCCCACAGAATTGTAAGAGATAATAAAATGATTGTTTTAAAACATTAAAAGTTGGGGTGGTTTGTTACACAGCAAAAGCTAACTCATACATGTGATTTTGAATATTGTGGTAGAATCTGAAGAAGACTTCTTTTCTGCATAGAAAATGAATATATGAAGCTGAGCTAAGTTGAACTGAATAATAATATTTCCTGTTTCTCTATATCTGCAGCAGAGACTTCTAATTACCTACCCATTATCCATTCTCACCCTTTTTCTTACTAATATAACCACATATAAATATATTTGGGGGTTGGGGGCAATGGGCTCAACTAAAAGACCGCATTTCTCAAAATCTCTTTCAGTTGGAGGAGGCCACTGAAGCATCATTAAAGATGGCTTTGCCGGTGGCCCACTTTTGCCCTATCTCTTCCTCCTTCTTCCTGCCTTCGATGTGGTTGTGAAGGCAGGTGCTCTATGAGTTACCTTGCGACCATGAGGGCAAGGGCCACACTCTACGAAGGGGTGCATAGCTGGAGGAAGCCTGAGTCACTGATGACATTCTGGCATCTCTGCCTCTGTCCCAGACAGGCCACCAATCAATATTGTATGAAGTGGAAGAAACATAAATCCTTTCTTGGCCCCCCTAGTATTTCAAACAAAGCACAATCCAGACTCAGGTGACCACTCTCCGATTCCTGAGGGCTGCTTCTGCCATTTCCACCACAAGAGCATATAGTCTTGGGGACTAACTTCTTAGACCCTTAAATACCAACAGATCATTTTAAACCCCAATCAACAGCCTGAGGTGTCACGGAGCTCTAGCCTGCACTAGCACCGAATCATACTTTGCGTCCTTTGAGGAAACCTAAGGTCAGCTGATTGAGCCACAACTCCCATATCTGCTGACCCTGGACAGCATCCAGTGTGCAAAGCCCCCAGGTCCTCCATCCATCCTCTCCCACTGGCTCATCCCCACACTCTCCTGGGCTTCCTCTTCTGGACACTGATTCCCACTATTTCTGCCCCTCCCCTATCACACATACTCCATGGTCTGGTCAACAAACTCTGCTTCATCTTAATGCATGCTAACGATGTCTTCCTCCATCTTTCAGCCTTAGCTGCGCTGAGCTCTCTCCCAGAGCCTCCTCTACCCCTGCAGCCTTATCAAATGACTGCCACTCATCCTTTCACACCACACACATGTCAGGGTGTGGAGTTGAAGGCGACATCTTTCATGCCCTGCTCTTGTTTACAGTCTCTTATTTCTCGAGTCCCATGTAAAAGCCATTGTTCATTGGAGGTGCCGTTAAGTAGCTCTACAGCCCTCTGTCCTTCCTAGCCATGTCATCAACCAACCTGTGCAAATGACATCTTTGCAAATGACTCATCCAGTATCCTGGTTCACAGTTCTTTGACCTCCTCTGTCCCAGTTACCATCACCTCCTCCCTGTCACCAGCCTTTTAAAAATCTTTTTCCTCAGGAAACCACACCGCAGTCACTCTGCTCTCCTGCTGAAAGTGAGACACTTTCCACTTGCACCATTCAGACCCTTTCTCAGAGTTCCAGCAGTGCCCCCTTGTGGCAGCCTGTGTGCATATGTGTGTGGCTGCCACCAGGCAAACAGCTACAAGGACTGTCCTCCGCATCTGCTGCTCCCCACTGTTCTCCATTTCTCCCTTCCCCGTGTCCTGTGAATGAACTCATGCTTCTTTCCATTCAGTCACCCCCGAGATCTTGGAGAATCCAATCTTGCAGAACTTTTCATTCTTTCCTGTCAACACTGACTGGTCCCCCAACAAGTGAAGGGATGCTACTCTTAGAAGATAAGTCAAGTGTTGGGAATAAACAGCTGCAACCGTAACCTTGACTACCATTTTTTGTTTTATAATAGCAACTTCCGATGCCTTCATACAAATGAATGAGTAAGAAGGCAACTTCAGCGACACGGTAAAATCAGGGACTCTCTCGTGATGGCCCTCAAATCCCACAGCTACATTAAGACGGGGGCTGTGCCAGTTAGTGTTCGCTGGTAGCAGGCAACAGAGACAGATCTCAGCTAACTTATGCCGACGGGAAGTTGCAGTGAAGTAGCAGAAGTGTGCAGGCAGGTGGAAAGACCAGTGACCTGGCCTTGGCTGCAGGGCTATACACAGAGGTAAGAAAAAAAGCCATTGCCCAACAGGATGCCACCATTTCCAGAATGATCTGTCACCGTGTTAGTCTCCACATTACTCTGCTCAAAATTCACCTTCTGGAGAGGGGGGGTGCAATCAACCAGGATGAGCCATGGGCCTGTCCCCTACCTAGGTCTGGGTGCCTAATGAGCTGTTCAGAAAGTGGGCTGACAGCCGCTGGCCCAAACCCACCAAAGTCTGCCATGTGGGTCCTATCACCTCGCAGCTGGGATTAACTACGTGTAATTGTTCCAGTCAACATACCAATCTAAATGATTTACTCTGGTCACGACAAAGGACTTGATGCTTTCATTCTCTTCAGCAACCAGAAACCTACGTGGTGTTTGAGTCATGTTTGAAATGAAGAACACCTAATAACAACTATTATATGAGCCAAATGATGCAGCAAGAACAATGTGTTAGGTTGTTATGGGAAGGGAGGGGGAATGAGGCCAAAATGGGAAACGCTTCTCTTAGGCACCATAAATCAGAACGGTGCGCTCCGGCCAAATGTGTGTCCCCCTGAAGACTTAGAAGACCTGGAATGAACATGGTCATCCTTTATATTGTCATTTTGATGAATGGTCCCTGCTGACAGCACACCCTGGTTACAGCATGAAAGGGGGGCTGTGGGTGGTGTGTGCAGAATCAGCCCGTGAGAATGAGCCTTGAAGCTACACAGTACAGGAACAAAAGACACAGAAGCAGCAGAGACCGGTGATTTTTTAGTTTGGTGCTTATGTCTTGCTACTCTGATGAACTGCTGTTACAAAGTGACCTGCCTTTAAAAGAAAAACCTGAGACCCGAGATGAAGCGAGGCTTTTATGGAGCAGTTCACGCATCAGGATCGATGGCAGACTGTTCTCCTCCTAAAGTTTGTTTTTTAGATTCGTTTGTTGATAGATATGTATTTATTGCCATTTTATTGTCCGTAGTTTTCACCTTCTTTTTCTTAAATAAGTAACAAGCTGTCTGACCAAATGACATTCCAGTGATGGGCTTCAGCTCCGATGTCTTAACAGCAGTACCAACGGCAACTGAGTAGGGTGGTCTTTAAACAGAGTTGCCATCCTCTCGTCCCATTTCTTTTTGTACTTTTTTAAAAATTATATTTTATTGATTATGCTATTATAGTTGTTCCGATTTTCCCCCCCTTGCTCCCCTCCACCCAGCACTCACCACTCCCTCAGGCAATCCCCCCACCATTGTTCATGGCCATGGGTCATGTGTGTAAGTTCTTTGTCTACTCCATTTCCTATGCTGCACTTTACATCCCCAGGGCTATTCTGTGACTACCTATTTGTACTTCTTAATCCCCTCCCCTCTTCACCCATTCCCCCACACCCCCCTCCCATCTGGCAACCATCAAAACGCTCTCTGTATCCATGATTCTGTCTCTGTTCTTCTTGTTTGCTTACTTTGGTTTTTAGATTCAATTGTTGATAGATATGAATTTATTGCCATTTTATTGTGCACAGTTTTGATCTTCTTTTTCTTAAATAAGTCCCTTTAACATTTCATATAATAATGGTGATGATGAGCTCGTTTATTTTTTTCTTGTCTGGGAATCTCTTTATCTGCCCTTCCATTCTAAATGGTAGCTTTGCTGGGTAGAGCAACCTTGGCTGTAGGCCCCTTTTCATGACTTGGAATATTTCTTGCCAATCCCTTCTAGCCTGCAAAGTTTCTTTGGAGAAATCAGCTGACAGTCTTATAGGTACTTCCCTCTAGGTAACCAACTGCTTTTCTCTTGCTGCTTTTAAGATTCTCTCTTTATCTTCAAACTTTGGCATTTTAATTATGTTGTGTCTTGGAGTGGGCCTCTTTGCATCCATCATAATTGGGACTCTCTGTGCTTCCTGGACTTATATGTCTACTTCCTTCACCAAATCAGGGAAGTTTTCTTTTACTAGTTTTTCAGATTTCCAATTTCTTGCTCTTTCTCTTCTCCTTCTGGCACCCCTACGAGGTGAATGTTGGAATGCTTGAAGTTGTCCCACAGGCTGCTTGTATTATCCTCATGTTTTCGGATTCTTTTTTCACCTTGTTCTCGTTGGTTGTTTTTTGCGCTTCCTTATGTTCCAAAACATTAATTTGATTCTCAGCTTCATCCACTCTACTGTTGTTTCCCTGTAAATTGTTCTTTATTTCAATTAGTGTATCCTTCATTTCCGACTGGATCTTTCTTATGCTGCTGAGGTCCTCACTAAGTTCCTTGAGCATCCTTATAACCAGTGTTTTGAACTCTGCATCTGATAGATCGCTTATCTCCATTTCATTTAGTTCTTTTTGTGGAGTTTTGATCTGTTCTTTCATTCAGGCCATGTTCCTTTGTCTCCTTGTTTTGGCATCCTCCCTGTGTTTCTTTCTATGTATTAGGTAGAGCTGCTTTGACTCTGTGTCTTGGTAGTGTGGCCTAATGTAGTAGGTACCCTACAGGGTCCAGTGGCACAGCCTCCACTTCACCCAAGCTGGGTATGTGAGGTGCGCCCTTTGTGTGGGCCGAGAACATCCCCGCTCCTATAGTTGAGCCTTGGTTGCTGTTGGCAGATCAATGGAATGGATTTACCCAGGCTGGTCAGCTGTAAGGACTGGCTGTGACCACTGAGCACCACCCTCTGCCCTCTGTGGAGGATCAGCCATGCAGGGGCAGGTTGCTGGAGCTCCCACATGGTCTGTAGCTGTCCCCTGGGTGTGCAGGCTCTGGGGGTTCCTGGGTGGTGCAGGCCTAGGTCAACCCCCACCTGTGTTTTTCCTGGGTCCACCCTTCCTGAGTTATAAAGCAGTTTGAGATGACTACTACTTGTGCTGGGCTTAGAGATTCCCAGGTGAAGCGAAGGTGTGAATCTAGGCTGGCTGCTACTAGTAAAGGGCCTGGGGCTCACGGAAGCCAGCTGTTGCTTGTTTGAGAGGATTTAGGAAGTTGTGAAGCAGAGCCAAGACCAGCCATTCATATGGAAAAGCAGCTTGGGTGGGCCTGTAAGTTGGGTGGGGTAGAGTCACTGGAGATCTCCAAGGGGGGATCAAACCATGTTAGCCAGGTTGATGGGGTCTCAGATATGACACCAGCCTGCTAGCTCTGTGGTTCTGTGTGGGGAGAGTTCAGAAAAGGGACAATGGCCTCTGCCTGCCTTGAGGCCAGACACTTCAGTTCCTTCCTATATACCACTGGTGCCTTTCAACTTGCTGCCCCAGTGCTGGAGTTCAGAGGGAGTGAGTCTGAGTAAGTGAGTCCATGTGTGGGTTCTTTAAGAGGAACTACTTGGGGCTCCAGAAGTTTTTTTCCACTGACTCAATCCCTACTGGTTTTTGCAGCCAGAAGTTTTGGGGACTTATCTTCCTGGGACTGGAACCCTGGGCTAGGGCAGGGGCGGTGCCTAGTGTGGGGCTGGGACTTCTTGCTTCCAAGATATCCCTCCTGAATTTTTATCCACCACATGTGGATGTGGGGCCAGCCTGTTCCACGTTTGTGCCCCACCCCCTACCAGTCTGGATGGATGTGGTTTCTTTAATTCCATAATCATGAGACTTCCATTCAACTTGATTTCTGATGGTTCTGAGTGATGGTTGTTCTGTATTTTAGTTGTAATTTTGATGCGGTTGTGGGAAGAAGCGAGCCATGCCTGCCTATGTCACCAGCTTGACCAGAAGTCTGTGCTTTTGCTATATTTTTCAAATTAAATGGAATTTTGAAACCTCCCCAGTAACCAAGTAGTATAAATACTGTTTCATTGCCTCTGAATTTCCATCCTGTGATGTGCACCAAGAAGTGATTTAAAAGCCAGACTTGCTGGTCCTTCATTTCCCTGCTAATCTGTTGCCACAAATCTATGGTAGAATAACTCACATTCTAGAGAAATGACAAAATGGACTGATGGTGTTGGGAAGGAGAATAAGAGGTATGAAAATGACTTAAAGATTCTTACTACAGGCACACAGGGTGTTAAATGGGACTGTTCCTGACTTGCAGCTTTGCCCAAGGTCCCCCCAGCGAACACACGCTGTTAAGTACCCACTAATTCTAAAGAGACATGGTAGACAACCTACACAGGGCTAAGTGGAGAGCCCAAATGATGCCTGGCATCGACGATGCCTCTCCCCTCTTCAGCTTGTGTAAAAGAGAAGGCAAGGGTGAAAGAGGCCTGTTAGAATTCTGGAAGCTTCCTCCCACCTTCCAGGCAAGTGGAGGGGAGTTTGAGAGAACCACTCAGAGGGATTGACAGGTTCCCCTGTCATGAAAGGGCACAAGAAATTGTGCTTTACTCTCCAAAAAAACTCAACAGGTGAGAAGCCGGCTGGGGCTGCCTAAGACAACCTATGACAGTGAAGAGAGTGGCTGCAGAGAGAGCAGCCTCTGCTTCCAGGGTTTAGTTGGGGGCGGGGGGTTTCCTATGGGCTAAGTGCATATCAGGCAAGTAGCCTTGCTTAGTTTTTTTTTTTTTAAGATTATTTATTTATTTATTTTTAGAGAGAGGAGAAGGGAGGGAGAAAGAGCAATGTATGGTTGCCTCTCACATGACCCTCACTGGGGACCTGGCCCGCAACCCAGGCATGTGCCCTGACAGGGAATCAAACCGGGACCCTCTGGTTCCCAGCCCACGCTCAATCCACTGAGCTACACCAGCCGGGCCTGCTTAGGTTGTTATTGAAGGACCCTGCCCAAGTGGCCTGTCTGCAGACGAGGTGACCAAACAGAAAAAGGCTGGATGGGTTCTACTGCTAAACGCAGGAGCTAGTGGTCAACCAGACAGTGTATCATCTCAACCAGAGAATGGGTGAGAAAGGGCCCCCAGCCAGGCAGGGGGGTCTGAAAAATCCCAAAACTGAACCTATAAAAAGAAGAAAAGAGGCAGCCTTTGGACATTAGAACACAGAGTTCCAATACTAGGTAACAACATCATTAATCATATTAGTTTCATGTGGTTGCCATAACTGGGTGGCTTAAAAGAATGGAAATTCACTCTCTCACAGTTCTGGAGCCAGAAGTCCAACTTCAAGAGATTAGCAGGACCACGCTCCCTCCAAAAGCTCTAGGAGGAAATCCCTCGTTGCTTCTTCCAGTTCTGGGGGCTCCAGGAGTTCCTTGGCTGTGGCTGCGTAACTCCAATGTCCATCTTTGTCTTCACTGGGCCTTCTCTCTGTCCTCTCTGTTTCTTCCTTTTCTGTCCCTTATAAGGACACTTGTCATTGGATTTAGGGCCTACCTGGATTGGATAATCCAGGATGATCTCATCTTGAGATCTTTAACTTAATTACATCTTCAAAGACACCCCCTCCCCCTTTTTTTTCCCAAAATAAGGTCACATTCACAGGTTCCGAGGGTTAGGAAGTGTACATTTCTTTTGGGAGAGGGGGACCACCATTCAACCTACAACACTGATCAAATAAGACCTTTTTGTAATCACTCCTCCCTCCTCCTGTCCTCACCCGGGAGAGATCAGAAAATAGTGGAATAAGCAGAAAAGGGGTACAATAAGGCAAATGAAGAAACTAATCCGTATGTCTTTCCTTGTGCTATTCCAGAGTTACAAACCACACCTGAGCTGAGGGAAGGTCGGAGCTTTGAATTGGATGAATAATAGAAAATTTTATATTAGGTTAGAATGGACTTTTTAAAAAGATGTTATTTATTCACTTTTTAGAGAGAGGGAAAAAGAGAGGGAGAGAAACATCAATGCGAGAGATACATCGATTGGTTGCCTCTCACACACCCCCAACTGAGGGACCTGGCCTGCAACCCACACATGTGCCTGACTGGGAATCAAACTGGTGACCTTTTGGTTCACAGGCTGGCACTCAGTCTGCTGAGCCATACTAGCCAGGGCAGAATGGACTTTTTAACAGCCTAAAAAATAAAATGATGTCTTTGTACCTGACAGTAATTGGAAAAGCTGTGGAGTTTGCTCAGGCCTCAAGCTCCAGCCCTGGAGGAGCCATTGGGCAGGGGAGAGAAACCACAGAGCTTGTTTGAAGGCAATAGTGAGGGAAAAAAAATAGTTGTTTTTTTTTACATACACCCTACAAAGCCCAGCTTGTTCAATAAATTAGATTTATAGATGTCTCACTTTGTTCTTGTAATAGAAACAATCTTATAGCAATAAACTTTTGAAACTAGTCTGTTGGGTTACATCCAGAATGGACCTGCAGTATTTCAACAGTTTTGTCGCTGCCGCTTTTTTTTTTCTTTTTATTACTCATTACAGCTTTAGTCTTGGTCTTGTCTTCCATCCTTCTAGGTAAGGTTTATTACACTGCTGATTCATAAAATCACCCTGCTTCCGGACAGCACCCAATCCAGAGGAAAGCCCTGCTTCCCTGGACCTTCCCCCAAGTTACCTTACAGGAGGGGATCAGCAAAGGTTGCCACATTCTGTAGTTCTACCATCACTTTGGTTATATTGGACCCTTGCAGGGAAAGATGTGTACAGGTGATTAGTGTGGGATGCACACGCTACTTAATGAATGCCTGCCACTTTCACATCAACTAATGCATGCCAGGGGTGCAGTAAATACTTGAGGAATTAATTACTGTGTTAAATAAAGAGATAACATTTTGTCCAAAGTTTTGTTAATATTTAACTGAGCCCTGTCTTGACCGGAAGCAGAAAGGGTATGTTGCTGAGTAATTCAACATTGCTGCTCAAAAACATTAGCCGTGCTAGTTCTTTCAATTCCTGTTCCGAAGCTGGACTCCGGGCCCTGGTCTGACATCCCCCAGCGAGCTGCGGAAAGGCGGCCCCACGGCACTGATCGCTCTGCGCAGGCGCTATTTCCCTAGCTCACAGGCGCTCAATGCCTGACAAGTTCTCTAATCTGCGGGCTCTGATTGGTTGAGCCTTTCTGGACCGGCCCTGGGACCCCGGAGTTCTCTCTGGACGTGGAGGCCGCTGATGGCTCCCCTTTTTCGCATGCCCTTCTCGGTGAGCCATGCCCCGGGTTCGGCTTGCCTGGATCTCTGCCCACCCGTGCTCGGGGAGGGTCTCGGTGCCCCCTGGGCGGGCCTTGTGGGGCTGGGGGGTTGAAAGAAGGAGGGTGAAAGTGGGGAGGGGCGGAGCGAGGGGGGAGGGTCTTGGTGCACTGTGCCCTGGGTAACTCGAACGTTCCTTCGTCCCCTCTTCTCCTCTAGATGAGGTTGCCAGGTTGACCAGACTTCTCAGAGCCGGCGGTGCTTGTGTGTTTGGTGCCAGGCTGTCACCCTGGGACAGTTGGCAGCAGGCTGTGCTTGTCTCTCCACCTCACCCCCTGGAACCCGAACCCCGGCGGGCCCTTGGGCTGGTCCCTACCCCTCGCTGAGCCTTTGCTAGGGATCAGCATGACATAAGAGGGCCCCAGGGCAGTGTTGAGTGACAATTCAGACACCTCAATGCCTGTACCAACATTTGGCATTTCTCTCCATAGGGGGAAGGGGCTCCTTGTATAGCTGGAGAGGTGTATGTGGGTTACGGCAAGAAAGTTAAATTTTCTCTTTAGATCTTGGAGAGATGTAAAGATCTAAACATATCTAGGTCACTGCTGATTTGTTACCAGCTTTTGGAAATTCTTCTTTGATCATTCCGTTCTTCTGGGTTTAGGCTGGATATGCGCAGATGTGTGCACCTTGCCCGTATTGTAGTATTAGTTAATATTTACAAGCTTTCATATGCATTCAGTCAACAGATATTTAGGGCCTCCTCTTGCTGGTGCTGTAAAAACTCTATTTTTGATACGTATTCAGAAGCTGGTGGTATAGGTGGGTATCTAAGCATTATCTGTATTTGCATATGCTCTACAACTGTGTTGTCCAGAATGATAGCCACTACCTACATAAGGCTATTTAGTATTTGAAAATGTGCCTAGTCCAAGCTGATTTGTGAAGGAAGTATAAAACAGCAAACTTTTGAGAATTAGTATGAAAAAATAGAAAGTATCTCAATTTTTTATATCTACTACATGAACAAATGGCAGTATTTTGGATACACTGGGTTAAATAAAATGTTATTAATTTCACCTGTTTGTTTTCTATTTTTTACATTATTTTATTTTATTTATTTATTTTTAATTACTTTATTGTTGTTCAATCACAGTTGTCTGCATTTTCTCCCCTCCCGCCCAGGCCATCCAAACCTGTTTGTTTTTTAACATGGCTACTAGACAATTTTAGGTCCTTTCGGTGGCACGCATTATGTTTCTGTTGGAGACCACTGCTCTAAAAACGGATCAGCAAACTTTGGCCTGCAGCCCAATCTAGGCTCCTTGTCTTTGAAAAAAAAAAGATTTATTGGAGCAAAGCCATTCCCATTCATTGATGTATCGTCAGTGGCTGCTGTTCCTTCGACAGGATCAGCAGAGTTGAGTAGCGCGCACAGAGATCAGATGGCGGCAAAGTAAAACATTTACTGTCGGGCCTTTTAAAGAAGAAGTTTGCCAACCCCCTGTTCTAGAATGATGCTTGGTATGGGAGATACATGCTCAACCTTCTAATCGTACACCTGTGTAATTGTCAGTCAGGCTTACTGTGTGACAGGCGTAGTTCTAAGGACTTTATAAGGACTGTCTAGTTTAATTCTCACATTAATCCTAGGATGTTGGATTTCCCCCATTTTGCAGATGAGGAGAATGAGGCGCAGAATGGCCATGAAGGTTACCCAGCGTGCTCAACACACCCCAGTTCTGGGAATTGTACCTTTCCTTATCCTCAAATGGCTTGACTCCTAGAGCCCCTGGAACCCACTGGATTAGCCTACAGTACACATCATGCTTTTTTCTTAAACTAGAATTTTTGTTAGTGATTTTTTTAGACTAGAATTGAGATGAGGTTGGTCTGTTGTGGAAGAAGCTGAGGGGGCCCTGAGCTTAGGTGCAGTGGGTACAAGCAAGATGATCTGTAGTAAAAAGAATGAAACTCACAAGCACACAGGAGAGAGCATCCTGAATGCTCTTCACCTCTTCACTCATTTAACAAAAAATATTTGTTGAGCCCTGGCTGGTGTGGCTCAGGGGACTGCATGCCGGCCTGTGAACCAAAGGGTCACCAGTTCGATTCCCAGTCAGGGCACATGCCTGGGCTGTGAGCGAGGTCCCCAGTGGGGGGCATGCAAGAGGCAACTGCACACTGATGTTTCTCTCCCTCTCTTTCTCCCTCCCTTCCCCTCTCTCTAAAAAAATAATAATAAATAAAAAATCTTTAAAGAATATTTGTTGAGTAATAGTGAGCACTGGCCAGATGTTTGCCAGGTGTGTATCCGTGAATGAAACAAACGTCATTCTTATGGTCTTGTGGGGGAAGATAGGCAATACAAAATGTAATGTGATGCATTCCATGAAAAAGCAATGTGCAAATACTTGATGTTTTTCACAGGTTTCCTCATCTGTAAGATAGAAATAAGCCTGTTTCGGTTCTTGTGAGGACTGAGGTGACGTGAGTGTGTACGGCACGTGAGTTGCTCCATTAATGTGCATTGCCTTCTGTTGTTAAGAGGTAAGTGAGGGAATGAATGTGGGGAATTGGGCGCATCCTGACACTTACAACATGGCAGTCACCGCTTGAAATTTGTAGGGAAGGGTCTCAGATGGGTTGTGCATGGCAGGTGTTTTTACTATTTCCTGATTTACTCGGGGCTCATCTAGCAGAACTGCAGTCGGGGAGGTTGGGTGTGTTCAGTCCAGGAGCAGGACGGGAGCTGTGTTTGGGCTGATAGCAGCGGACCTGGGGCAGTCCTGCTGCCGGAAGGGACTTGTGCCTGTGCAGTGGTGGCAGCTCTGGTTTAAATCAGAATCACCTGACGAGCTGCAAAAATACCCAGGCCTAATTCATTCTGATGTCATTCTGTGAAACAAGGGCCTGGCGTTGTTTGTTTTTGTTTTTTGCTGCTTAATTTCTCCAGGTGGTTTGGATTTAGAGTGGGGATGGAGAACCACTCCATGGTGAGAGATAAGCCAGGCTCAGGGAGCTACTGCAGCAAAGGCCCTGAGCTGTGAAGTGGGCAGTGCCTGTCGGTAGTTCAGTCAGGGCACAGAGGAGGCCGGAAGGGGGTGTTTTATTAGCTGGCCAGGGACCTTGGCTCTATCCTGAGAGCAGAAGGGAAGCCCTGAAGGGCCCTAAGTGGGAAAACGAGGGACTATCTCGCTGAGATCTGTGCTAAAGAACGGGCCCTGTAACAAAGTGCAGGGAAGGCGGCGAGGAAGCACTTGGAGCTGATGTCAAGGCTACATTCAGTTTTAGTATTCCAACTGTGTCCCCTAGTGGATGATGTCTGTCCTTATGGAGTGTGATTGGCACCTTTCTTGTCTCTATTCCTTCTTTCCACTGGGTTGGCAGCTCCTTCAAGGCAGAGAGTATCTCTTTAGGCTCAGCATCTATCATGCACTAGATACATAATAAAGATTTATTGAATGAACTATGTAGACCTATAAAGCAGACACACAGCTTACTTTGTCTTTTTATGGCAGTTCCCAAAAGTGTGTATCCCAGCGCTTCTACACTATCCCTTCCTAGGGCAAGAAGTTCTTCATATTCACGTAATTGTCCCATAGGGCAAGTAGAAAGTTTCACAGGATTTAAATGCTGTTAAAAATACAGAGGACAATGGCAAACAGCGTGGCAGATCTTTTTAACATTAAAACTAGCATGACCGTATGCTCCAGCAACCCCACTTCTGCGGATGTACCCCAAAGAATTGAAAGCAGGGCCTTGAAGAGGTATTTGTACCCCTGTGCTCATAGCAGCATTATTCGCAACAGCCAAAAGGGGGAAGCGGCCCGGTGTCCACCAACAGATGAATGGGTACGCCAAACGTGGGCTCCTCATTCAGTGGGACATTATTCAGCCTTAAAAAGGCAGGCAGTCCTGACACATGCTACCACATGGATGAAACTGGACGATATTTTTTTCTTTTTCTTTTTAATTCGTCCGTATTTGTCATAGCCTTTTAAAGCAGAATGTGGCTTGCACGCGACATGTCCATTCACAAAACTTCGAGCTGCTTATGAACGGCTTTGCAACATGCCTGGGTTGGCTTACAGACTTGCTACTCCAAACAATACTTGTCTTTGGAAACAAGTGCTGTGTATAGTTACTCCCGTCAAGCTGGGTTAGCTTAGCACACTGACTTCTCGGGGCTGTCCATGCGGTTGGTAACTACAGGGGGTGGCAGGTTTACAAAGTAGACCGTAGGGGATAAAAGTGGTTTACCTCAACACTTCAATAACAAAAGATTAAGGACCACAGAGTTAACAAACAGTAGACTACACACGCCTCGTAACAAACATAACCTCATCCTGTTAAAATAAGCCAGCTTGAAAGTGAAAACCCAGCTCTGTTCAGGGCCTGAACTATAACAGTATTGTACACTCAGAAGTAGAGAGAAATCGTATCTTTCCTTAAGTAGTTACCGTCATGCCATACAGGTTTTTTAAATGTTAACACAAATAAAGAAAAACATTCTTGAAAGAAACTTGATGATATTATGCTAAGTGAAATGAGCCAAGCATAAAAAGACAAATGAATACTATATGATGCCCCTTGGGCGAAGTCTCTAATGTAGTCAAATTCATAGAGATAGAATGTAGAATGGCGGTTGCCGGCGCTGTGGGATGGGGAGGGGTAGGGACTGGGGAATCAGTGTTTAATGGGTACAAAGCTTGTTTTGCCAGATGAAAAGAATTCTGGAGGTTTGGTTGCATAGCACTGAATGGACTTAACACTTCTGTACATGTCGAAAGGGTTAAGGTGGTAACCTTTGTGGTATGTGTAGTTTGTCACAATTAAACATTGAAAATGAATAAATACGGAGGAAAAGTAAACAAGGGACATATGGAGTGAAGAGCAAAGTGCTTACGTGTGAATGCATAACGTGTAGAGATTGTCATGAGTAAGGAACAAGTGTTGCCAGGATGCCAGATTGCTGCTCTCGGGGCTCTGACGCCCTGAAACTACAGTTAGGTTCCTTTTCAGAGTTTCCTGGACACTCTGACCCTTTGTTGAGAAATCCTAACCCAAGTTAAATATTGCCTAACCTCCTTGTGGGCACTCTAGACCTGTCTCTTATTAACCAGCTTGCTGACATCCAGCAAACTTCAATCCTGATTTTTTTGGTGTTGATGCATATACAATGAATATAGAACGCAGGCAGGATGAATGTTTCTTCTTGGTTAGGGACCCTTCCAGCAAGTGGGGGAGGGCCCCAGACCTCATCATTATGACATGCTTCCTTGACTTCCTCCAAACCCCAAGATCTCAGGCGGGTAATTTGGAAGCAAATATCCAGCTATTGAGGGTGTGTATTTTTTTTTATTTTTCTGTGCTGTCTTGCCTGTTCTTTGTTTACGGAGCCTTTGATTTTTGAGAAGACTTCGTTTACCGTCTTCAGTCTTTAGAGGTAGAATCCGAAAAAGGAAAAGCAAGGATCTTGAAGTACTGAATCTTGATCATTAGAAGAATAGCCACTCACTTAAGATCCTGAATTGATAGCGCATTGGTCCATTCAGTGGCTCTTAAATGACTAAAAATCTAAATTAAAAAATAAAAATAAAAAAATAACAGACTGCCCAGGTTGTCTACCTTTCAGCTTCCTCTGGTGGTAGACAGTGCAAGGCTCAGCCCTAGCTGGGTGTGGCTCAGTGGATTGAACAGCAGACTGAACCAAAAGGTCACCAGTTCAATTCCCAGTCTTGGGCACATGCCTGGGTTGCTGTCTAGGTGCTCAGTAGGGGGCATGCGAGAGGCAGCCACGCATTCATGTTTCCCTCCCATCTCCTCTCTAAAAGTAAATAAATCAATAAAATCTTTAAAAAATGCAAGACTCGGAATCTTGGTCATTCTTGAGCTGACCTACAGGGAAACACCCGGAGGAGCCTCATAGCTGTGGCCAAGGGTACTTAATTCTTACATTTGGTGGTAACGTGTGAGAGAGGAGAGTCACCGGTCTCAGTGCCAGCGATAGTCTTCTGAGGTGATCGTGAATGCTAATCTGAGCGCAAAGCCCCAGGTGATGGAGCGCCTTTCCAGTGTTCTGAATCCAGAGGGAGGGTCGATTTGTCCATTTATGTTGCCATTTTTCAACAGGCACATACCTTAAATGTCTACAGAGTTCGTCAAGAAATTATATTAGACTAAGAACTTTTCCGATTATGAAAATAATAACATACTCACCATAGAAAATACAGAAAGGAGTAAGAGAACAAACAAACATCACCTTAATCATACCATTCAGACAATGCCAGTCTAAAATTTCGTGTATCCATTTTCAGCCTTTCCCATGTGATTTTTAAGTAAAACTTGGTTCAGGCTCTATATGTTGTTTGTACATATCAGTCTTATTCAGATATAATTTATATGCCGTACCATCCCCCTAGTTAAAGTGTGCACTTTAGTGTACAAGATGAGCGTTCTGGAAGGTTGGTTGCACAACACTGAATGTACTTAACATTTACCGAACGGCGCACTTGAGAAAGGGTTAAGATGGTTAAGTTTAAAGGTACGTGGGTTTTAGTGCATTAACAGTTGCACAACTCGTCACCACAGTCAGCTCTGGAGGAGGGTTTTTCACCTCACCCAGGAAAAACTGCACCCATTAAGTGCCGCTCCCTTCTTACCTACCCACTTGTCCCCCGCCACCGCCCCAGCTGTAGCCAACCGCTCATTTACTTTGTGTCTCTATGGATTTGCCTGTTTTGGACATCTTGTAAAATGAAATCATACACTATGTGGCCTTCTGTGCCTTTGGCTTAGCATAGTGTTTTGGAGGCTCACCCATGTTGGAGCGTGGATCAGAATTTCATTTGTTTTTATTGCCAAACGACATTCCATTGTACGGATACACTACATTTTGTGTATTCCTCAGTCGATGGACATTTGGGTTGTTCCTACTTTTTGTCTGTTATGAATAATGTTTCTGTGACCACTCATGTGGAAGTTTAGCCATTTGGGACCGTCTAGTTTCTTCTCAGTTTGAAGATGATGCTTATATATACAGCCCCGCCTCTCTCATTTCCTGAAAGTAAGTTTATAGAAGTAGCTTTGCTAACCAAAAGGACATTACACTTTACAGCACTTGGCAGATGGGTTCTGGGAAGACCGCATTCATTCCCTCTGTAATCGCCTCCGTGTTGTTAGCCTGGGGATTTCCAGTGATGGTTATTTAATATCAAGTGCTGTAAAATGGGAGTCCATGAACTTTTTACAAGACAGGGTCCCTGCCATCAGGATGCTCGTGTTCACGTGTAGACCAGAGGGGTGGATACAGATCCGCAGGCACCACATGGGCAAGATTCTATACATTAAGTACGTGGAGAGAAAACTAGACTGGTTAGGTCAAGTAAACATTTGCCTGCCCAGGATGAGATGCACACAGACGTAGGCATCGAGCAACTTTTTACACCTAAAAGTTAAAAAAAGAAAAAAGTTGACAGCACTGAACTCTGGCCTAGGGACCAGTTAGTCCAAAGTCATAAGTCCTCCGGATTGCTTAGTCTGAACCTTCCCCCCTTGTTTAGAAGACTCAGATGTTAGCACGGTGGGGCCTGATGAACACTTTGGGGCCCATCAGACCTGGCTCCAACTGCCTCCCAATCTCTGCTAGCTTATGACTTCTTTAGATTCCTTGGGACATCCAAACAGCATCCTCTTTTGCCCTGTTTCTCATTCTTTCATATTCATGAAAGTACCATGTAAAGATTATAAAGTCAGTCAGTAGTTCCAGTCTGTAGCTGAGTATGGGAGGAGGGGGAAGTAGTCCAGCCTCACTCAGCTGTACCCTTCGGGTGTTGACGCTGGCATGATTTCATCCCCAACGTGACCACTAAATTCCATGCATGCAAGGGAACTGACCAATCTTGATCCCGGAAGCTCATTGACTGTAAAATTGGAGGTGGCAAAAGTTATAGCAGATCTTCCAGCAAGCCTCCTTTAAGAAGCGGTTAATGCAGAAGCCGTTTGCAGTGTCATTTAAAAAAAACGACTGAGAATCAAACTTCGGAAACTAAACCATGCCACGTTGCGGGTCCCGCTTTCTAACGCGTCGCACCCGTTTTTATTATGTAACTCCTTTAGAAAGCACTGAGCAGCAGAAACTGCTCTGCTGCTATCAGGAAGCTGTGACGGGCAAATGCAAGCCTAAGAAAATGGAAAACTCTTTTTTTCTTTGCAGCTGTGAAAATGTCTGACAAGACCCAGATAGCTGCCAGAGCTTCCCTCATTGAGCAGCTGATGTCTGAGAGAAATTTTGAGGATCTTGGCGACCACCTGACTGAGCTAGAAACTCTGCATGTGACTGAGGAGCATCTCCAGCAGACAGATGTCGTCAGGGCTGTGTACAGAGTCCTCAAAAACTGCCCCACGGTGGCTTTGAAAAAGAAAGCCAAGTGTTTGCTGTCACAATGGAAAGCTCTTTATAAGGATCCTCATTTCAAACCAAGGGACCCCAAATTCTTCCCTGTGGGGGGACATCAAAACTCAGGACTTTCTTGTGACTCAAGTCAAGATGAGACATCCGGCGGTTCCATTTCTGATTCTCTGCTATTGTCCCAAGATATTATGGCAAAAGCCACTGAAACGATTGTGCCTGAAAACAGCCCTAGTCGAATGGAACCTAAGGAAGAGCACGTCAGGGGTGGTGGCCTGAAATCCAATGACAAGAGATCAAGTGAGTCGCTGGGTCCTGTCGTGGCCGTGAGAACTAAATGCACAGAGCTTCTCTATGAAGCCTTGACCAGTTCTTCCACAGATCAGCCCAAAGCCGAATTGTGGCAAAACTTTGCAAGGGAAATAGAAGAGCACATTTTTACCCTTTATTCAAAGAATCTCAAAAAATATAAAACTTGTATCAGAAGCAAAGTTGCCAATCTGAAGAACCCCCGAAATTCTCACTTACAACAAAACTTGCTCTCTGGGACCATGTTGCCGAGAGAATTTGCCGAAATGACCACCATGGACATGGCAAGCCAGGAACTGAAACAGTTGAGGGCCTCCTATACGGAATCTGGCATACAGGAGCATTGCCTTCCCCAAGGGGCCGAGGGCACGCAGACGCAGAAAATAAAATGCAGACGCTGTGAGAAGTTCAACTGCAAAGTCACTGTCATCGCCAGAGGAACACTTTTCCTTCCCAGCTGGGTGCGGAAATCAAACCCAGATGAAGAAATGATGACCTATGTGATCTGTAATGAATGCGGGGAGCAATGGTACCACAGCAACTGGGTGTGCTTGTAATTGGAAATAAACGTTCTCAACAACAGCTAACGGGAGCGATACCTTTTATTTGCGCCACCCTTTTATGCTTGTTTTTAAAACCTTATACACACTGTTCTTAAAACAACCCTAAGAAGAAGGAAAGAGCCCTGGCTGGTGTGGCTCAGTGAATTGAGCGCCAGCCTGTGAACCAAAGGGTCCCTGGTTCGATTCCCAGCCAGGGCACATGCCTGGGTTGCGGGCCAGGTCCCCAGTGGGGAGTGCGCAAGAGGCAACCACACATGGATGTTTCTCTCCCTCTCTTTCTCCCTCCTTCCCCTCTCTCTAAAAATAAATCAATGAAAAGCTTTTTTAAAAAAAGGAAAGAAAGTCATGTGCTGAAGTTCACACCACTGTCACTGAAAGTTGATGGTTTGGATGGAGAGTGGATGACCGCACTGTGCCTTGTGGCCTCTTAGTACTTTGCTGTCCTCAGAGTGTCTGAGAGGAGCCCAGTGTAACCTAGGAGCCTGTTAGAAATGCAGGCTCTCAGGCCCCAAGCGCCTGAATCCTCATCTGCATTGAGGCCGGATCCCCACGCAATCCTGTCCAATAGTTTGAGAAGTGCTACTGTCTTGGCTGCATATTAGAATCATTTGGGGAGGTTTGAAACCCCACCAAGGCAGAGGGCCCACCCTTGCACAGTGACATCTGAATCTATGGGCTGCACCCCAGGCGTCAACATTTCTTTTTTAATTCCTCAACTTATTTTAAGATGCCACCAAAGTTGAGCACTTGCTCATCCCTAGGCTCTCACGTGGTTCTTTTCACAACGCTGAGAAAAGAATGTTATTCTGAATACAGAGGATGAAATAGGTCCCCTGAGGTGCTGTGACTTGCCCAGACTGCACAGCTGTGGATGGCCCAACTCGAACTGCTTCCAGATTTTCTTCCTGTCGGAGACTGCCCCCAAGTTAACCTCTGAGCAATGTATTCCTGGAAACGCGACATAATGAATAGTGCCTTTAGGCTCTAACATTGAGTAACCAGAGCTTTGTGATTTCCCCCTATTTTCTCACTTTACAGGTCTCCCTTAAGCCACAAAAGTTACCCTATAACTAATCCTACAGTATTTTGTTTTGAGTCCTTAAGATTAGTTGAAGGAGTCACGTATTTTTTTTTTCTTTGCAAAGTTCTCCAAGGCATATAAACTCTTCAACTGTGACATTTGGTTTCTGATGTTAGGGAGTCTTCATGTTCTCAAGGGCATGTGTGGTGGGGCTGTCGGGGAGGACAAAAACCCTCCTAGGCTCTGTAGCTGGGAGGCTGTAAATCAGACTCACGAAAGACAGGTTAGCAAGAGAAAACCAGTTTATTAACACTGTAGGATGATACACTCAGGACAGACTCAGTGATCGGTAATGCAAAGGGGTGATCAGAAGTTGGTGTCTTAACAAAGAACAGCCCAGCTGGTGCAGCTCAGTGGATTGAGCGTGGGCCTATGAAGCAAAGGGTCACTGGTTCGATTCCCAGTCGGGGCACATGCCTGGGTTGCAGGCCAGGTCTTTGGTAGGGGAGAGAGTACATGAGAGGCAACCACACATTGATGTTTCTCTCCCTCTTTTTCTCTCTCCCTTCCCCTCTCTCTAAAAATAAATAAATAAAATCTTTAAAAAAAAGAACAATAAATTTGTAGAGAAGTAACAAGACAAAGGAAAGGGGCTTTATTTAGGCTTCTAGGGGCAGCGAGCTGGGAAAGTACCGTATTTTTCGGCCCATAAGACGCACCTAGGTTTTAAAGGAGGAAAATAGGAAACAAAGTTTCAAGCAAAAAATGTGGTAAAATATTTAATAACATAAATAACATCATAATTCACCAATGTAAATGTAAACAGAACTCAGGTAAGCTACATTCAGACTGTAACATGCACCCCCATTTTTCTCCCCAATTTTGGGGGGGAAGTATATCTTATAGTCTGAAAAATACGGTAGATATATGAGGAACCTAATGGAAGATGATAGTTATTTAGTCAGGTTCCTGTGGACTCTTTGAAGTGCCCTCTCCTCTCTGGTGATAAGGTTGTCACCCCCTTCTTGGTACAACATTCGTGAGGGGAATTTGTGATCTGCTTTCGTGGAGGACAGGGAGCTCATCCTATGTCTGCTTTTTCTCATTCGCTCTCAGCTCAGAACGATCCTTATCTTGGGGTGGCATCCTCTGAACCCCCACCCCCGCCCTGAAGTTCCAATGCTGCTTATGTAGACACGGATTAATCTGTCAGAGGAAGTTCATTGCCGCAGCCTTTGACTCTGCCAACATTCCTCTAATAAATGAATTGAATAGGAAATGACTTGTTTGAGGCCTTACAGCGTTTAACCAATCAGTATCACTGTTTCAACACAACAAGCCTTCTATGTGATTACAGCTGATTTTTTCTCTTTTGAAAAGTCATGGAATGTTCATTGCAATAGCTTTAACAAGTTTACTTCTGAGTGATGTACAAACCTATACAACCTACACATTTTCATGAGTTCTTTTCTCCTAACTTTTTATTAACATGCTCTGCCCAGACTCTGAAAGGTCTATGAGCACGCACAGTTTTACCTTCCATGTTGGCAGAATCCCCCAAAGGTGCTCAAAAACTAAAATACCTTCGTGTGTTCAAATGGTTTTGAAGAAATCACCTTGAGGCCGTCAAGTGTGAATTCTATTTTGATCTCTTTTCTCCCTGTTACTTCCTAAAGCTGTTTATTCCGATGTGACATGTTAGTCTTTTGAAGAGAAACTTGCAAAGTCACCTAAAACTTCAAGTTTCGTGAAGTGTGGTTTCACGTGACTTGGAATGATCTAAAAAACTATTCAGCGGGTGCAAAAGAGCACAGTATATGAAAACCAAATGTGATTAGTTCATGTCAGTGTTTGCTTTGGATTAGGGGTTTTTTTGTGTGTGTGTTTGACGTTTGGGGTTTTTTGGGTGGGTAGTTTTTATTTATACTGGAATTTTACAAACTAAATTTTAAACGAAAGCACCTGAAATGGAAATTCCTTTACACTGCAAGATGTAAAAACCTTGGTGGTCTTTCTCATTTCTGTATTAACTTTGTTAGTGACTTTTCCAACTGGAGTTAGGAAAATAGTGATCTGGGTTTTGCGTTTTCTTTTTTAACCAATGAGATAGCATGACATTTTCTAGGCATAGATTATTATTCTTTCACACCCTATTTCTTATTCCCTAAAAATAAAGGGTGTTTTTAAAAAAAAATTGCTTGTGGGGTAAGGATCCTTCATTTAATTTAAAATCACTTTTACAGGAAAAGGCCCGGAGACTGAGGGTGCCTGTCACAGACAGGGGCGCACTGGGGCTGAGGCAGAGTCCCAAGGGGAAGGAGGTGAAGTCAGAGAGCCTCCAGGTTCATGTAGGCCCTGGCAGTCACGATAAGGACTTTGGGGTTTTTTCCAAGCCTGATGGGAAGCCATGGAAGCTAGAGAGTCGGTAGTGATAAGATTGGAATGACCTTTAGGGAGGGTCCCTCTGGCTGCTATGTTAAGTTCCAAGGGGGAGGGAGGCAAGGGCAGGTGCAGAGACACCAGTTAAGTGGCCGTAGCAATGACCCAAATTTCATGGCCCTGGTTTCAAACACGAGTGCACAGAGAGGGCTCTCCCTCTGTCCTTACAGTTGACAAAGTCCTTGATGACAGGGTTCAGGGCACGCTACCCCAAAATATGGCACCTTGGCATATAGGATATTTTAAGCCGAAGGAATTTGAGAAATGGCAGGTGCAGGAAGGACTCTCTGATCTCCCCCTTCTCCCCTGAGGCAGATCATAGGACCTTTCAAGTGAGAGGTGCCCTCCCCACAGCCAAGGGAAACACCATTCTTGTGTCTACAGATGGAGCGAGGCTGAGAGGAGTCTGAACAAACAGGCCCTGCTAGGTTTCCCCAGTTCACTACCTTTGTCCTATCACGTTTTCCCATGGTTTTCCACTCTCCATCAAAGCCAGCATAAAACCACTTGGGTTTAACCGTTTCTTTGGATATTTACTTCCTTATGAAGGCTCCCATGTCACGTAAAACTTATATTAAATAAATGTATGTGCTTTCTTCTTGTTAATTTTTCTTATGTTACAGAGCCCCAGCCAAGAATATAGATGCGTAGAAGAAAAGCGATTTTTCCCCTCCCTACATTGGCAATATTGTAAATGGGTGTTTCATAAAATGCTAGCAACCCCAAATTCCCTACCTGTGGCCCATAATACAAAAATAAACGGCACAGAAGCACTGCACAATGCAAGTATAGCCTGGGTCCTGGTTGCCATGGTTACGGGAATCCCTCTGCATGGGGCACAAACATCAGTTATACCTGAATGCAGAAAGGCTCTCTTCATGGGTTTCCCCACATCACTCTCCTTTTGTCCATGTCACTTCTTTTAGATCAAAAGTTGGTACAATCGCAGCTCTGTCTCCTTCCCAGCCTTTCCCGTGATCAGAGGCTCCTTTCATTCCCTATTTCCATTTCCAAGGACCAGTCAGGAAGCCTGAGGCTGGCAGGGCTCCATTGCCTTTGCAAGGGCCGGGCCTTCATCTTTTGGGTCAGATTGCTTTGTTATTTATAACTTACCAGTAAATGCAAAGTGATTGACTCAAATACATTTCTGTCTCAGAGGTATTTACCGTAGGGGCCTAGAATATAGGAGGCACCTTCTGGCTTTCATAAGAGACCAGAATTGGAAGGCAGAACCCATAACAACTTCATATCATCTCATTTGCAATATTATTTAAAACTAGGTTTCCAGAGATGTCACTGACTGTTATCTGGGTGAAGATTTCCATGAAATCTTGCAGAGTGTTGCTTGGTAGTACCACCTCTTCTTTCGTGGATAATGGAAAGAAAATGGCAGCGGGCAAAGCCAGCAGTGAGCGCAAGAGCGGGTCCTTAAGCTTGACAGAGAAGGAGGTACCTATCAGCAGCATTTACACTCTTGGTTCCTTCTTGAAATCCTTTTTTTCACATGGCTTGCAGTAGGTCTCTAGCCTCCTTGCTGGCCCTTGCCTGTGCCAGGCACACACCTGCCACGGGACCTTTGCACTGGCTGTTGCTTCTGTCTGGAATGCCCTCATACCAGATTCCCAATGACTTGACTTCACCTCTGTCGAGCCCTAGCTCACATGTCATCTTGGGCAACGAGGCTTTCCCTGGCTGTTTAATACGTCCCTAAGTATCCTTTCTGATTTTTTAAATAAAGCTTATTTAGCATTTAATGTAACGCTTTACTTATTTACATTGTTTACTGTCTGTTTCCCACCCACTCCCCTTCAGGAAATTGTAAACTCCATAGGGTCAGGGATTTTTGTCTGTTTGGTTCAGAGTTTATCCCCAACCCCTAGAACAGTTCTTGGCACATAAAAAGCCTTGGCACATGAATTTCTTGAATTCATGCACTTAAGAAAACCAGAAAGGCCAGAAATATGACATAACGCATATGTCCATTTATATAAAGGGTTAAAGGCAAGTTAAAAGGGAGCAATTGTAGTTTACAGCAGGCAAAACAATGAGAGTGGAAAGAATGGGGAGTTGGAAAAGAGAAGACGTGTTTTCTCCCAGAATATCTTTGAGCTTCCCCATGCAGTATCTTTGAGTGAGCCGCAGATATAATATGAAATCTTAGGTCATATGACGGAGGACCCCCAAAACCCCAGAATTTATTTATAAAAAATTGTGTATTCTTTCAGGTTTAAACTTCAGTCACCTGGCCGGTATAGCTCAGTGGATTGAGCGCAGGCTGTGAACCAAAGGGTTGCCGGTTCAATTCCCAGTCAGGGCACATGCCTGGGTTGCGGGCCAGGTCCCCAGTGGGGGCCACGTGGGAGGCAACCACACATTGATGTTTCTCTCCCTCTCTTTCTCCCTCCCTTCCCTTCTGTCTAAAAATAAGTAAATAAAATCTTAAAACAAAACAAAACAAACAAAAAAACTTCAGTCACCTTCAAAGTACTCTCCATTGATGCGATACATCTATTGAGACGTTTTTTCCACTGCTCACCATAGTTTTTGAACTTGTTGATTTTGATGCCTTTTAGTGCTTCTGCTGTTTTTTGTTTCACCTCTTCCACATCAGCAAAATGTTTCCCTTTGAGGACTTTTTTCATCCGGGGAAACAAAAAAAAAAAAGTTGTAGGGGTGAGATCCGGTGAATAGGGAGTTTGGGGCACGGGGTCATGCCGTTTTTGGTCAAAAACTGCTAAACACTCAGCGTGCTGTGGGCAGGTGTGTCCGTAAGTCACTCATCATAAAATGGGCAAACGCGTTGAAAGAGTCTCCAAAGCAAAAATTCACTGAAGCTGAACACTGCTTCTCACAACAACACCAGCTGGTACACTGGTAACAGATGGGATCCAAGAACAGTCATGTAGCTGGGGAAACCTGTACTGCAAGGGGCCTGCGCTCCAGAAGACAATTGTGATTTTTATTGGGTGGTCCCCCCTTGTATATGCTCGAACTCTTATTTTGTCTTAGGGGCTTTCTCTTTCTCTTCGTTGTTTTCCATTTTAATGTTCAATAGTATTTTCGCCAGAAACAAACAAGGAATAGGAGGTCAAAAATAAAATTCTATTTGTTCATTGCAAGTATTTAATAAGGGATATAGCCGAAAGAGTTATTTGGTGATTTTGTTGTTGTTGACGTAATTATCTGCATTACAGACTGTACTTGTCTGTATGTCAGTGATTCAAAAGTAGCTCTGTGAAAATAATCACCCCCACATCATACGTGTAAACACTGTTTGCAACTTACAAGTTTTTTAAAGCTCGTGCATGTATTTATTTTTGTTACAATTCAGTGGTTTGGAGTATATTTACAAAGTTGTATAACCATCACCACTCTCGAATTTCAGAACACTTTCATCATCCCAGAAAGAAACCTAGTCCCCATAAGCAGTTGCTCCCCATCCCCAGCTCCCCCGTAGCTGTGGCGGCCACTCATCTGCTTTCTGTCTCTGGATTTGCCTGTCCTGGACGTTTCATATAAATGGAATCATACAATATGTGGCCTTTTACTTCAGGCTTCTTTCATGTGAGTTGTTTTTTTTTTTTTTTAACCTAAGAACGAAGGCATATTTTGCTAACCAAAGGAACTGTACTGACCTTTATTTAAAGTGCAGCTTTAACGGAATTTACGTAAGTAATGTAACATTTACACCTGTTACAATTACACTTCTTCAAACTTTTGTGTCAGTATTTATTTTTGGTTAACCACATGCAAAACTTGACCTATTGAACACAGAAAAATTCAACTCTTATCCACAAAATAAAGGTCGTATGATTTTTTCTTTAAGAAGAAGGAAATACAGATATTTTTCCTCATTTCCTAATTTAGTTGGCAAAGCCGAGTTCAGTCTAATTTCATCACCACAACTACGGCCTTTAGTAAGGACTTAGAGTCATTGTGTTTAATGAGGACTAAAGCTCGGAATTCTTAGCAACAAGTAGAATCAGTTCCCTCTGGAATAAAATGATGGGGCTTTTGGATTGTATGGCTTTTTGTAAAGTAGTCCCTTCCTCACATAATTCCATCACCTCACAAGGCTGGGGGATGTCACATGTGATGCTTTTTTTGTATTCTATCTCCTCTATTTTATCACTGCTTTATATTATTTGTGTGCATGGTTTTTCCCTTTTAATTGTCCAGCAAGTTATGTTTGTAACCCTCAAAGCTCCCAGGTTAACTCTGGGTATGGCAGATGCTTAATGCAATTTTGTAAAGTCAATTTTTACTCCAAGCGGGAGTGGAATTTCCATATGAGTTCATACGTGTTTCTGTTCTGCATTATTTCACCCCACAATTTGGAAGCACTGCATCTAACTTTAATAAACTGAATCACTGTTACTTTTATTAATGTTTCAAGCCCAACCTCTAGAAAACATAATTTATTCCAAATAAATTTATTTAATTCATGTTATGGAATTTGAAACTTACCATATTAATAAAACAAAGCCCTGAGTCATAAGAGCTGTGTTAGATGTGTTATCGATCAAATATTTGATGACCCTTCCAGTGGGATAATTCTAGAACACCACAGCACTCAGATCAGATCGGCCATGTGACTTGCAGCGCTGCCCCCTTTTGGATTGTACGTTGCAATGGGGGACTTGTTTTGACCATTGACGTATGGGTGCACGTCATCAGTGTCACGTTTGGGTGGAAGCTTTAAGAGCCAGCAGGGGCACTATTTTGGTCTCTCTCTATCAGCCAGTGAGACCTGCAATATATCAAGACAGGATTTGCTCCATTAGGTCAGGTTCATCGGCCTGGGTCCGAAGGGAAGATGACATGGAATGGAACCACGGCTGAGCCATAATGGACATTAAGGTGAGAAATAAATCTTTGTTTTTTATAAGCCACATTTGGGGGAAGGGGGTTGGGGTGATTTTTTTTTAACCACAGCATAGCTTAGCCTAAACTGACTGATCGGAAGTGTTAAGAGAGGTGTAATGCCATTTGCCTGCGTTTACATTATGAATCACAGTACGCTTGCACTAGATAATCTATAAGATACATTATAACTTTGTACCATTCAGAGTTTATAGTTGCAAATAAAGACAACTCCTTCTGACTTAGAAGAGGAATTTCTTGGGGGAGATAATAGTTAGCCCTTAGCAAGGCTGGAGCATTGGATTTGTTCAGTGGCGAGAACAACAGGTATCCAGAATGTGACTGGCCTGATTAAGATGCTGTCACTGCTAGGTACTAACTACTGCCACTGGCATCATCACCACTGGGACCATCTGTGCTCACTAGATGCCAGAGGCCACCACGGCCCATGCCAGAATGAATCCTGAGCTGTCCCAGTACCTCTCTGTTGCTTTCCCAAGACTCGGATCTTCAAAAAGAGTATCTGATTGGCCAGTCTTGGGTCCCGTGCCTGTATCCTTGCTGCCAGGGTTCTGGAAGAGCAGCTATCAGAACATCTGGCCTCTCTGGCTTTTTAATGAAAAGACTCACAAAATAGTTGGCTCTCTGTCAGAGGGCCTTCCGATGCTAAGCAAAACCCCTGCCACCCAAAAAGACAACCCCCAAAACTCTTAGAAGAAAACTTTACAGCTCCTAATGTGTATTTCTTATAAAATCATGCTTCCCTTTATGGGGGTATAATGTAAGCAGTGTGAATGATCCATTCTGATAGGAAATTTATGAGATGAAGGCCCATATGCTAGTCCAGTGCTGTCCGATGGAATTTTCTGTGATGGTGGAAATATTCTATATCTACACTGTCCAGTGGGGTAGCCACATGTGTGTACTGAGCAGTGGAAATTAGGCTAATACGATTAATGAATCAAATCCTGAGTGCTATTTAATGTTAACTTACTTAAAAGCACATGTAGCTAGAAGCTACATTGGCACAGTTCTAGTCCTTTCAGGCAACATAACCTAATTTTCCCCACAAAGGTTTTCACATTTTTGTTCGATTTATTCCTAAATAAAAGTTTGTTATTGAAATTGGTGTATTTGTAATTTATATTTCCTATGTTTGTTGGTTGTAATTTATTTTTGTTAACCATTTTTAATTTATCCTCTGTCTTAGTCCATTTGGGCCGCTGTAACAAAACACCATAATCTGGGTGGTTTTTGAACAACAGAAATTCATTTCTCACTGTTCTGGATTCTGGAAGTCCAAGATCAAGGTGCCAGTAGATTCGGGGTCTAGTGAGAGCCCACGTCCAGGTTCATAATTTTCGCTGTGTCCTCAGTTGGTGGAAGGGACTAGGGAGCTCTGGGGGGGGGCTCTATTGTAAGGGCACTCACCCAGTGTGAAGGCTCTACCCTCGGGACGAACCACCCCCCAAAAGTCCCCACCTCCTGATACCATTACATAGGGAATTAGGTTTCAACATTGGAATTTGGTGGGGGACACAATCAGTCTACAGCAAGCCACCTTGTTAAATTAACTCTTTAAGTTTCTTTGGATTTTCTAAGCATCCTGTCTGTGTTCAATAGGTTTGCTTTTCCCGTTGCAGTCCTTATGCTTGTTTTTCCTTCTGTATGCTAGGACCTCCAGTGTTCTAAGAGAGGGGTCACAGCAGACATACCTTTCTTTCTCTTGCTTTGAAACACATACTTACAGCCCTGGCTGGTGTAGCTCAGTGGATTGAGTGCCAGCCTGCCAACCAAAGGGTCTCCAGTTCGATTCCTAGTCAGGCCCCTTGCCTGGGTTGCAGGCCGGATCCCCAGTGGAGAGCCCGTGAGAGGCGACCACACACTGATGTTTCTCTCCCTCTCTTTCTCCTTCCCTTCCCCTTCTCTAAAAATAAATAAATAAATTTTTTTTAAAAAAAGGAATATTGCCAAATAGTATATGGGAGAAAATCTCAACTTGGTGAAGGAAACATTTCCTATATAACTTTTCAGTGGATATTGAAATGTTTAACTAAGATACTATGTGGTTATCTATTTTCACTCTGACTTTACCTTAGAAAATATACTGGCGTTTGAGTTACTTTCTATGCTTTTTTCCCTTCTTAGTATAGCTACTCAAGAACATTTATGCAATATTGAGAATAAATCTCTTATTTTGGCCAATGGCTTGAGAAAAGTATCAAATTTCTTATTATTTAGATGTCGTTTAATGGTAACATTGCCTACCATTGAGTTCTGTGTTTTCCCTTGTATGTGAAAAGTAGAGAAGCATACCTCGGAGATATCGTGGGTTCAGTTCTAGGCCACCCCAATCAATCAAGTATTGCAATACAGCGAATATTCTTTTTGCTGGCGGAGGGTCTTGCCTTCAATTTGTAAAACACACATTTGTGAAGCTCAGTAAAGTGAAGCTCAATAAAACGAGGTATGCCTGTCATCATTTTAATTATAAGTATTTCTTATACCCGAATCTAGGGCCCACTTAAAACTCTTCACCGGCGGTGATTTCTTTCAGACTGCAGCTGGAAATGGGGTATTAACTCTCCGTCCTCATGTAGTAATGAGTAGGTGTCATCTGAGGAAAGGAATCATTAGTGCTCACAACCTTGACCTCTTTTTCCTCCAAGAGTGATGCATTGGATGTTTCTAGAACATAAAGATGAAAATCCTAATTACATGAAGGGAGTCACACTAGGCCAGTTCTTCAATGCTTTTCGTCAGTAAACACGCTCATGGAGCAAGAGTGATGAGACCATCAAATTAATTTGTGTCAGTTTGCCAACCATACACGTTCCAGCACAGAAGTCCCCCAGACTTGCCCTCCAGGGAACAATCTTTTGACCCACCCTCCTCTTGCACTGTCAAGTCAATTAGGTAAAGAAGTGAATGGTGGAAGGGAATAAACGAGTTATTCTATTTTCCCACATAAACACCAGTTTTCTTCTGAATAATCACATAATTTTAAGAATTTTTCTGAAGTTTACAAAATATAACCCCAGTGTCATTAATTCCGGAAATTCTGTTTTGTACAGTAGCACTACCTGAGTACTACCTAAGAACTGTAACATTTCAAAAATTACAGAGCTTCTATAGATTTCATTTTTAAAGTTAAAAAAATTTTATTTTTCATGATAAATGATGTTACTGAAAACTTAACTTGGTAGACTTTTAGTTATTTTGATGATTTTTTAAAATAAAGACTTTATTTTTAGAGAGGGGAAGGGAAGAAGAAAGAGAGGGGGAGAAATATCAATGAGTGGTTGCCTCTCGTGCGCCCCCTACTGGGGGCCTGGCCCACAACCCAGGCATGTGCCGTGACTGGGAATGGAACTGGTGACCCTTTGGTTTGCAGGCCAGCACTCAATTCACTGAACCACACCAGCCAGGGCATTTTGATGATCTTTTTAATCTTAAAAATTAGCAACACATATATAATATATAAAACACAATAAATTAGTCTAATGACTTGCATTGGAGGCCAGGGAGTCGCATTTCATTAAACCCAAAATGTAGAGAGTTCAATTTAGATTATTACAGAGAAAGGTATGGTCTGGATGTATCATCCTTTGTATTGGTTTGGCCAAAAAGTCTGTTTAGTTTTTTCCATAAAATAAGAGACACATTTTTCATTTTCACCAAGAACTTCATTGATTTGGATATTTGAATATGTTGGCTATCTCCTGCTATTGGCTTCTAGGGCGCTGCTCAGCATTTTCCAATGCACAAGACAGCTCCACAGCAAAGAATTGTTTGGCCCGAATGTCAATAGTACCAAGAAACTTGGCAAACCACTTTTAGACACGTTTAATCAGTCACAGCACCTTCTCCATACACTGCACAAATCTTTTTTTTGCATTTCTATTGCCTTTTTACCTTTTTCTTGAAATAATAAAGGATAATATGCCAAAAATGTTGCGCATCTTCCATCTTCAATATTAAAATGGCTGCGCAAAAATTCACCATTTTTGATCATTTTTTAACGCACGCCGATATGACAGCTGTCACAATACAGTCTAACAAAATTGTTTTGAATGACAACTAAGACAGTTGCTAATAGTAACCAAATTGTTTTGAATGACAAGTTAAAGACAACTAAGCACTGCTAGAGCCATCATACAGAAAAAACATAGTAGACTTTTTGGCTAACCCAATATTTCCTGAAGCATCAGATGAATTGTAAAAAGTTCAGAGAGCTTCTTATTACTCTTGATTTTTGAAAGTTTCTGTTGAATAATACTGAGCTTTCCTAGCATTTGAAGATCACACTTAAGAGTTCCAAGCAACACAGAGCAAGTACGAAAACTAAAGTATTGCTACAGGCTTCCAGGAAAGGCTGCAAGGATTTAGATTCCACTGTCATCTGAAGCAAACTATCAATGACATTGGCTAATAGAACTTTAGATTTTGGATAGTCCTAGATTATTTAATATTAGTGCTCCAGTCTGGGGGGGGGCGCAGGGCTCAGGGGAGTCCCCGTTGGAGTTGATCTCCAGTCCCTCTCCTGCTTCACCCCCCGGCTGGGTTTCCAGGCTGCCCCACTCTAGCCTGAGGTCTACAGTAGGTCATTCCTCCCAGCAGAACTCACATGGCAGTGGGCAAGGAATCCCCCACACCCGATTTCCTATTCCTGACCCACCGAGAGGGCCCTGGATGCTAAGCCACTTTCCAGGAACAACCCAGCCTGGCTCTGGTCCTCCTGGCCCATTGCCTCCCCAACCTGGTGTGGGCAAGAAGGCAAAGTCGGAAGCTAGGTGTCCCTGCCATGGGAAGGGCGGTGCCCCATGCCGGGGGACTTGGTAAAAAATGAATATTCTTAAGTGTCAGTTGGGTAGTGTCCAAGTAATAGTTATTTCAGAAAAACTGACTTTCATTATTTCTTCAGGTGCTGACTATAAACTATACCCAAGACATGTTGCATGCTCCACCTACATTTCAGAAAAGTCTAAGAATCACTTGTAGGACCTACTTAGAACCCTTTTTTGAAAACTCTTGGGTTTTTCAATGCTTGCTTTAAGCCAAGGCATACTTTCATAAGAGCACTTGTTAACAGCTGGTTACTATTAGCAGTTGCAGAGATAAATTCCTGTTCCATCAATCCTTGATTATGATTCTGACATACGATTTTCAGGTAGCATTTCCTTAGTGACCCTGTGCATTGCTTGTTGCAACATAGTCCAAAGTACATGACTCTATATTTCTTCTTTTGAAAGTTAACTGCAATGATTTCATATGTTTTGTGTGGATTTAATGATTATGTGTTTATGAATATCTCTTCCCCCTCCCTATTTTCAACAGATTTGAATTTTATAAACCTTTACTCATATTTTCTCAGGGAAAATATCCTGCATGGGTAAAAAAATAGTTTTTCTATAAAAGAAAAATTCATTTATACTCAAACTACAGCTCAGTCTTTTTTTTTTTAAAGATTTTATTCATTTCCAGACATAGGAGAAGGGAAGGAGAAAGACAGGGAGAGAAACATCAGTGTGTGGTTGCTTCTAGCACATCCCACACTGGGGACCTGGCCAGCAACCCAGGCATGTGCCCCGACTAGGAACCAAACCAGTACCCATTTGGTTTGTAGGCCTGCGCTCAGTCCACTGAGCCACACCAGCCAGAGCTAGAACTCAATCATACTTGTGAGAAACTCAAACATTACCTTTCCAGTGCTGAATGAAAAGATACATTGGATTCATTGCCTGAAAATGACTCCCTAAAGAGCCAGAGATTATTTAATGATAACCCAGCAAATCATAAAAGTGAGAGATTTCTCCTGGAAAAGAAGCAAACGAAATCCGCCATACAAAATATATTGAGAGGTCACCAAAAGCTCCAACAGACTCCTTGCATCGTTAAGATCTACGCGGTCAACCCCGTATATAAAGGAAGGAATTAAGACGTTTCCCCAATAACGCCTTTTCCCACTACTGCTTTATATTTAGAGATGACAGAGGCAATATTTTAACAAGAATAAGAAAAAGTGTAAATCTGATTCCTGGTATTCCACAATAGCGCAGCTGTTTTCATTTGTCATCTACCCGTTCTTTGCGCATTCTTGTCGAATACACGTCTCGTGATGGTGCTTGTGCGCGATCTGTTTATTCCTACATGACGCAAATTTTTAAAGATAACCATCATATCATGCCCTGTCCTGCGAAACGCAGGACACCAGGAACAGCCTACCCGAAGAAATACCTTGATTTAGGGAGGATAGGCAGTCCAGGAATGAGCGAGGCGGGGGCAAACTGCAACTTCAAGGTCCCTCCTTCAGGCCCCGCCCCCACCCCCGGCCCCGCCCCGTCCTCCCCGGGCCCCGCCCCTGCCCGTCGCCATGTTGTTCTCTCGGCGCTGGGCGGGAGCCGCTGGTGTCAGACTCTGGTAGCGCATTCGCCGCCGCGTCCAGACCGCCCGTCTCCGACGGTGTCGCTTTCCTCATTGCCCCTGGAAAGGCGAGGCCGGAGCTCGCGGAAATCCTCCGTGTGGCCGGGAGGTGAGCGGGGCGCGGACTCCCTCGGGGCGGGCCGGGGGCCGGGGGCCGGGGCCGGGTGGGTGTCATCAGTGTCTGAGCTCGCGCGGGCGACCAGCGCGGTCTGGGCCTCCTGCAGCTGGGGCGGGGGACGCGCGGGGCCTGCGCGGGTCACTTGCCACGCCGAGAGGGGGCCGGCGTCTTGCCCCCTGCCTTCTCCCGACTGACGCAGCGGGAAAGACGGGTTCCCACACCCACACACCCGGGGAGAGAGGCACACACCGCCCGCGGGGACGCACGCATACACCAGCCTTGCCCCCGACCACTCGGGGCGCGCACCCGCACACCCCAGCCCACCCAAACCAAACCTGATCCCGAGTGGTTCGTGCGGAGAGAGCAGAGGCGCTCGCGCGATTGGACGTCGGCGACTCGTGCCGCGCGCCCTGGGTGAACCCTCGCCAACGGTCCTGACCACCCGGGTGAGGAATTTGGAATGTAAAGCCAATCTTGGGGCCGAGGCGGTTTTGGGGTGTTATCTGATTCAGACTGGCTAAGGTTTCAGAATCGTGTTCCCTGCATTCTTCCAACTTGGCGTGTAAAGAGGCAAGATGAGAATTTTGAGTGCCGACCAAATCGTGGTGGAGGTATTGGTTCTGTTGTTTCTTTAAGTGATGACACATCCCGTGACCACGGTTCTTTTGAGGAATGACTTTTTTGCTAGTTTCCAAATTGTCACGTGACCAATCTTTTAGTAGGATTTCAGAGTCCCGATGAAACCACATAGACGGAATTCGATTGCTTTTTGAAAATTAAAAAAAATAATAATAATTGCCCTTGCCGGTGTGACTCAGTTGGAGCGTCCTTCAGTACACCGAAAGGTTGCTGGTTTGATTCCCTGTGGGGGCGGGTACGGGAGGCAGCAGATCCATGTTTCTCTCTCACATCCATGTTCCTCCCCCTCCCTCCCTGTCTCTCTAAAATCAATAAACATGTTTTAAAAAATTTTTAAAAAGAAACATTTTTTACTTGTCTTTCAGCCTTTACCGCAATGGTAATGGAAAATCCCTAAATTGCCTGTAATCTCAAAAAACCAGTTCGCGGCGATAAACTCTAATGATAAAGGAAACCCTGCACTCTTTACTCAGAGACTTTTTCCTTTTTAAAGATTTTATTTATTTATTTTCAGAGAGAAGAGAAGGGAGGGAGAAAGAGCAATGTATGGTTGCCTCTCACATGGTCCTCACTGGGGACCTGGCCCGCAACCCAGGCATGGGCCCCGACTGGGAATCGAACCGGGACCCTCTGGTTCCCAGCCCGCGCTCAATCCACTGAACTACACCAGCCGGGCTACTCAGAGAGTTTTAAAAGACTGTTCTTAGGTTCTCGTTTAGAAGCTTATGTTGAAGTTGTCGCTACTTCTCTAGAACTCTCAGTACCTTATTTAGATTTCCAAATCTAAGACAGTGGTGTGGCAGTCTGGTGCTTTCAGTATTTTTGTGTATGCGTTGTAGTAAATTTCTCTTGCTTGCACTGAAAAGTTTCTGGCTTGGTGATTCATTTATTTTGGAGTTTTGTCACGTGGGGATAGTTTTGGTGTATCATTTGTGAGGTTAAAGGGGACCATGAAAATGAAGTAGAACATCTTGGGCCACAGTTCCGATCGGGTTCTTTAGGGAAATGAGGGAAATACTTCAGTACTGCTTGCCCTTTTCCAACCTCTCTTTTCGTTTCTTTCTATCTCAGGCACTTCTTCCACCTACCCTACACTGCTCTAGAGGCCTGAAGGTAAGTCCCTGTGGTTTTAGGAGTTACATTCTAGCCTCCCCTCATCTCTTGGGCAGCCACTCTGGCTGGCGCTGGATGTTCTGTGTGTGTAAATCCTGTGCACACATCGTTTTATTTAATTGTCACAGCACTTCTTTGTTATTGGCTCTGTCCTACTGGCGAGCAATTCGCTGGGGCCTTGGAGGGTTAGGTCTTTTTCCCATGGTCACAGAAGGGCAGAGCCAGGATTCAAAGCAGGCCTGTGAGAGTTGACAGTGGTAGTTCTCAAGCTGGAACTTCGATAATGTCTGCAGGCATTTCGGGTTCACACCTGGGAGTGGGTGCTGCTGGCATCTAGTGGGTAGAGGCCGGGGCTGCTGCTCAGCATCCTACAATGCACAGGGCAGGCCCCACAACAGAGAGTTTTCTGGCCCAGAATGTCACTAGTGCAGGGGTCAAGAAAACCTGCTTTACTGTGGTCTATAACTTCAGAGCTCAGTTTCCAGGACTTCTGTAGTTCTTCAAATGCAACAGCACTTTCCTATTTAGGATAGCTCCCCATCATTTTAAGAAAGAGCAAGGGGGAAATTTGAGAACTTGAAGAGATTTCCTTTGACTAAGAGACATACTTATTCATTTGAAAGATTAAGGAGTGAGTAAATAATTTCTGATAACAGAATCCATTTTTTAAAAGATCGTATTTATTTTATTTTTACAGAGAGGGAAAGGGAGGGAGAAAGAGAGGGAGAGAAACATCAGTGCGAGAGAGAAACATCAATCAGCTGCTTCTTGTAGGAGGGACCAAACCCACAACCCAGGCACTGGTCCTGACCAGGAATTGAGCCAGTGACCTTTTGCTTTGTGGGATGACGTCCAACCACCTGAGCCACCAGTCAGGGCGACAGAATCCATTTTTTTAAAGGCAAAAGTGGCCAAAGGAACTCGAGAGCCATTCAGATCTGTAGAAGTAGACTTAGGGAGTTTGGTTTCTGTTACTCCATTTGTCAACAAGCATTTTCTGAGGAGCCTCTCATGCACTGATAGAAAGGCGCTGCTGATAGAAAGGGCAGTCAGGAGCTGACAGTGTAATCACGACCATAAGATCAGGTTCTGACTCGTCCTAGAACAGAATTTATTGCCCGGCCTGCCCAAGGTCAGGGGCCGGGTGTCATTAAAAAAAAAAGACAAACATAACAGGTGCACACGCACACACATGTACCTGTATCATGATATTTACTGTATGAGGAAAAGTTAATGTGTTTTTGATAGCTTTGCGGGTTGACCACAGGTGAATATTTACAAGAATCAAATCTCATAGCCATTATTGTTGAGCATAAAAATTCGGAAATTTAGCCTCAGTAGACAATAGTTCTGCATGCATTTATCATTGAAATCAAGACAAATGATGAAAATATTTTTTTTAAAAATGACCCAAAGGTCATTTTCTTTTCCTGCAATTTCCAGCCTGTTTTCACCATGCCTATCTAAGACTATGCGCTTCAGTATATGTGCTGCTTCGTTCTGGGGGCAGGTGTCACTTGGAGGTGAACTTTGGGAGTGATTCATTGAGAGCAGGAGTCAAAACGGGCTGGTTCTGTGCAAGTGTTTGTTATTCACACAATCAGCATGGCATCTTTTGTGGGTGGCTTTGCTTTTTGACTCATGCTGATGAACGGTGTGTTCTCTGCCAAAGAATAGATTTCTCATCAGGAGCTGTCTGCTGTGGGGTGAGAGCGGATGCTAAATTATACATCTGAAATGGTTGCTATCTCGTGGGATCTAACAAAGAAATCTGTGTTTCTTTTCTTACTGGAGGGGCTCTATTCTGGAAAGAATCAACAGGAATTGGTGCAGCGAGGACATCCATCGGCCTCCGAGGAGTCTTGCTCAATCCCTATAGTTGGCTTGCTGCTCTGGCCAAATTAGGTCACCACATTTCTCTTTATGAGATTACAGGAGACCAAGTAGAGACATCAGATTATTGGTTTCCAAGGAGTTCTGCTCCAGGCAATTTGCTAGTTAAGCAGTAGGAGGAAATAAGCCAAATGGAAGTCTGTGTGTGTGTTTGTGTTTGAAATGTGTCTCACTTGAAAGCTAGCGAGGTAATAAATTTGTTAGTCCAAACCAGGGAAAAGAAAATAGGGCTTATGATTAAGTAGGTTGTCAACAGAGAATATTTATTACAGAATTTTTGGGGGGAGGGGGGAGGGTGAACTCACAAAATGCCTCAGAGAGTTTGGAAAGCTCTGATGCAAATTAAAGGTCAGAATACCTGAGGGAGAACACTTCCCACCCAGGTGTGTAGATGGAAAGAGGCCTGGCTGCTTGGTGCTGGGGAGGCAAGGCGGGGAGCCTGGGGGCACTTGGGCTCATACCACAACCTGGGGGAGAACTCTGTTTCCCCCAGTGAATCTTGATACTGTACACGTTGTGAATTTGAGCTCTGGGATGTCCGTATTCTGGATGGTCCCATTACCTTTTGTTTTTGACTGTGGTGGGCCCAGGTTTTGTAATGCCGTTGCTAGTCATGAACGTAGAGAGGATGGTTAGATGGGAATGAATGTAAGTAAGTTAAGAGTGAGATCAGCTGGGGGGTGGAGAGAGACAGCTGTACGTTTTGGAAGCACAGTTGAAGCTTTACTGAACCCAGCCCGTTTTATCGTGGAGAGCCTGGACACAGACTTCACGTTTGTCCCAGGCCCGATGCCTCACAAACGTATGGCATTGTTTGCCAAGGGGCGGAGAAACTGTATGGCACAGCGTGATGCATTCATTGCATGGCCACATTCATGATCCAAGTGTGATGGGTAGCAGAGCAGTGTACACTAACAAATCGAACCGTTCCGTGTCGACCGAACTGTTTTATTTCAGAATTCTTGTGCATCGTGTTAAGTTTTTGGGTTCAGAGGCGAAGGTAGTTTTTAGGTTAGTTCTCCTAAGAGTGGTTGTGTTATTATTGTGAGAGAAGCCTGAAGAAAAACCTTCCGGATTTCTGTTTCTAGAACGTGCTAGGCCAAGCTCTCATGGAGGAGTGTTTAAATGATTTAACAGGCTCGAAAGAGTTAGAAGTCACTAGGCTGTGTATGCTGTAAGGCCACTGCCCTAGTCTTTCCAGCTTCAGGCTTGTGTAATCAGAGCCTAAAAATACGTATGTGGCTTAGTGGGAAGTCACAGCAGAACAACAGAAGTGCTGTTTGAGGACCAGACATTAGGAAGTGTGGAACACTCTCTGGAATGAGTTCCAGTGTATTTATTTGTTTATTTATATTTTTAAAAATATTTTATTTATTTATCTTTAGGGAGAGGGGGAGAGAGGGAGAATGAAAGAGAGAGAGAGAGAGGGGGAGAAACATCAATCGATTGCCTCTTCACACGTGCCCCATCCAGGGACCAAACCCACAACTCCGGCTTGCGCCCTGACCAGGAATTGAATGGAGACCTTTTGCTGTGTGGGACGATGTCCAGCCAACTGAGCCACACCGGTCAGGGCGCATGTCAGTCCTTTGAAATAAAATGTCATAAATAGTTGTTTTGGAGCAAAGAGCTGCCACCCTCATATCCTGTTCCACACTAATATTTGCACAGCCCTTGAGTTTTTATCACACCAGCCCTGGAAAACCAGCTTTGCAAAGGTATGATGTCATCGAAAGGAATGTGGTGCGATCTCATGTCGAAACTGTGAACTGCTTCAAGCGCCATTTGCATGGTGTCGTGCAAAAGGTCCAGTGCCTCTGTGGTTCCCTCAGAAATTTAAAGCAGCCTGCCCTGTCTCTGTTTCCTGTGCAGACTGTCCCTTGATCCCCTGTCTCGTTGTCCATAGTGTTTCGTTCCCATTTTCTGCTGCTCACGCTTCTTTAGGAAGTACAGCGGGTGGAGAAAGGAGCCTCTGGGTGCAGAGGGGTGCTCACGGAGTCTCCAGCCTTTTGGAGAAAACCTTGCGCTGCCATTCAGCCCGGGCTGGCCTGTCTCAGTACGTGTCAAGTAGTGCAATAGGGCTCCTGGTCTCTTCAGTTTGTCACTACTGGACCATTTGTTTTCCATCTCAGTTTTGTTGCTGTCTCTCATCTGTAGTTCCTACTTGTAGTCCTTTTTGGATTTGTGCATTTTTTAGTCCTTTCTGTCGTGTGGTGGGAGTGGCGGTAATACCTGTATGACCTGCCCTGTTTAGATTGGGAGAAGTTGTTTAGTCTTCGTGAAGTTGCATGTATTGATCTGTAAAATGTGGGTGATAGTGTCCAACTTGCAGGTGATTTGAAGGTGCTGTATGCCTAGCAGGTATTTAGTAAACAGTGGCGGCTCATGTTATTCCCGTCATAGCATTTGTTATTTGAGCCAACAAGACAACAGCAGTAGGTTAGGGAGGTGGACACATTTCTTGCATGGTGAATAAAGTGGGTAAGACAGAAGAAGAAAGGTGTTTTTTAAGCAAGAGATTTTGGAAATGGGGAAAATTACCCCCCATTTCCAAATGCGGAAAGCTTGGTTTTAGAGATGTTGAATTTCATTGCCATCAGAGTACCAGGGGGAACATATCGTAAAAGGGGTTGGAATTCTTGCCTGGCTCCCAAGGTGTGGGAGGATGGGGTGGATTTAGTTTAGAAATCACTGGTTTTTTATATCCCAGGAGGATATGGTTTGAGAAGACCAAAGGGCTTCCCTTGCCATATACCAACGCTATGAGCTTGTTAGAAAAGGGAGCCGCCTGGTTGCAGAGAGCTAAGGCGGTGAAAGGGAGAGAAGGTGGAACATATTGTCAAGGGTAGTTTTATGGACCATTAAGTAGGAAGCATTTTCAAGGTCACTGCCGGGCTGTGACTGAGTCTGGCTAAGACGGGAAGGTCTTATGCCTTCAGCTAGAGGTGTGGTACTTTGCGAGAGTCTGTTCCAGTTGGGCCTCCATCTTAATTGCCTTATTTGTTTAAAAACTGTGCTTACTTAGGGGCTTGGGATGTGGTTGTTGGCAGTGCTTTTTATGGTGGGGTCTTGAATTCAATGATGAAATTTAAAGTAAAACGAGCCAAAAATTACAGGTTTCTTTATTTTCACTAAATGGGGAATTGAAATACATGGTACCAAAAAAAATGGTAAGATTATTTTTAAATGAAATGGACAGACTAATATTCAATTTAATTTTCTATCTATGATGATTTCTCAATAACATTGTAGTTTACTTTGTGAAAAACCAAACTAACAAAAAATGCCGCAGTACCCTTTTGAGATGTTATGTCACATACATCCAGGCACTGGCTACATCTGAGAGAATGGACTGTCTGCCGGGCGGGCCTCCAGTGAGGACGGACACTGGTTAACCGCAAGGGTGTTTTCTAGAAGCACTTTTCTCCTTGTTCACTTTAGGCGTACATATGCCTTAAGCCATTTAGACGAGGCCTGAGGTTAGAAGCCTTTGGATTGGCCATTCGGAGTTGTCTGGTGACTTCTGAGTTGGCAGCCTGTGTGTAGTGAGCAGAGTAGAGGGTTGATCAGGCATAGACGTGAACTGGGTAGTGATGAGACAGACGTTTAGGGTTGGAAAGCTTTTTGTAAGCAAAGTCAGCTTCGTTATTTTAGTTGAGGGCAAACAGGCATCATTGTTGGAGAAGCAGGATGCAGTGAACTTTCTGGAAAGCTACTCTTACGTTCTCATTTTGACCTGGTGACAACTTTTCTGCAGAATGGGTACCTTTAATCTAGCTGAGACATAGAGTTGTCCTCTTGAAATATATCTTGGGAAATTTCCACTTACTTAATTTCTCTAACAGCCAAGAAGTTCCACTTTGCTGTGGATTCGTGCCTCATGGGCAGTGTTTGTATACTAACTCTTTCCTGAATTTATTTGGAACTTCTCCAGCCCTTTCACTTTTCTGCTCCAAATTAAAGACATCTAGTTTCTTATCTAACTGGAGAAGAGGCAGAACCAATGTTTCCTTAAGTTACCGCAGTTCATGTTTAAGTTCATACGCATTTCTAACATGTGTATTCAAATTCATTTCTTTTATAATGCATTCTTCCTGAAATAACAGCCTAATTCCCAGTACTAGATTCCTATATTGTGACCTTAATCTGTTTTTTTTTGTATTTTAATTCTGCCCCCCAAAGTGATACATTAAACAACCCAACTCTTTTCTTTATGGACAAACATTTTAAGTGCCTTTTATAGGTAAGTGTCTTATTACAGGTAGATATCTTTACGCTTGTTTCTTTTAAGGACCCCATTAAACACAACAGAGAACAAAACATCTTTACTTCCAGGGTTAGTAGTTCACTGAAGTCTGTTCACTGAACCATCACAGTTCATGGTTTTATTTTTTTATTTTTTTAAAGATTTTATTTATTTATTTTTAGACAGAAGGGAAGGGAGGGAGAAAGAGAGGGAGAGAAACATCAATGTGTGGTTGCCTCTCACGTGGCCCCCACTGGGGACCTGGCCCCCAACCCAGGCATGTGCCCTGACTGGGAATCGAACCGGGACCGCTTGGTTCCCAGCCCGCGCTCAATCCACAGAGCTACACCAGCCAGGGCTCATGGTTTTAATATTAATAAAGTCTCATGAGTGGGGGGTAGAATGGGAAATAGTGATGCCAAGTAAAGAGGCAAGTTTTGAGAGTGTTATGAACTTCACAAATGGATCACAGGTAATATACGGATGATGCAGACATGTATTGATCGCTTCTTGGAAGTCCAGATTCCTTTAAGAATCTGATGAAATCTTTTTTACTCTTTCCAGAGAAAAGCCAAGGCTCACATTCTTCCATCCATATACTCAGTCTTATTTCACATGTGATTCTAGGTGCATTTATCCCCTGTGGCTCCTTCATGGACTCCCAGTTAAGCACACTGTATTTATACAATAAGTCCAATATGTACTCATGTACCAATATAAATTTAAACTAACTGAAATTAAATAAAATTAAAAATTCAGACCCTCATTTGGACCAGCCATACTTCACGTGCTCTGTGACCATGTGAGGTTAGTAGATACCGTATTGGACAGCACAGATATAGAATGTTTCCATCAGTGCTGTCAGATATTGCAGGTCTTTGTTTTCAGGATAGTTTAAGATTTATTGGGTTGGCCAAAAAGTCCATGTGGTGTTTCTCTGTAAAATAAAAGACACTTTTTTCATTTTCACCAATAACTTAATTGACTTGGACATTTGGAGTATATCAGCTGTCTCCCACTATTGGCGTCTGGTGGGTAGAGGCCAGGGGCGCTGCTAAACGTCTTCCAGTGCATAAGACAGCCCCACAGCAGGGAATTATTTGGCCAAAATGTCAGTAGTACCAAGAAACTTTGCCAACCACTTTTGACGTGGTCAGTCAGTCACAGCACCTTCCCCATACACTGCACCAATCTTCTTTTGTGTTTCAGTTGCGTTTTTACCTTTCTTGAAATAATAAAGCATAATATGCCCCAAATGTTGGGTATTTTCTTTCATCTTCAATATTAAAATGGCTGCACAAAAATTCACCAATTTTGATAAGTTTTTTTAAAATGCATGCTGATATGACAGCTGTCACAATACAGTCTAAGAAAACTTTCAAATGAAGTAAAAAACAACTAAGTACTACTAAAGCCATCACACGGAAAAAACTAAACAAACTTTTTGGCCAACAGTTCCTTAACCAACCAAATCTGTTTTTTCCTCTTCTCTTTCCCACTGTGTCCACAACTGTTAATGATTAGTTAGTAAACCCAGCTACAGACATGCCTTGTTTTAAGCAAAATTGTGAGTATGTATTCCCTAAAAGTTTAATGACTCATCTTCAGAAAAGAAACATAATGAAATGAGTTCTTTAAATATTGTAGGGTGAGCTGCTCTGATGTGATGTGTGGTTTCAGTTCAGTTTTTTCCTTCTCTAGCTGGCTCTGTGAGGTAATGCTCAGTGACCCTCTAGATCATTTATTTCATCTGTCAGGTTGTGCCTCCAAGTTGGTCTATTCAGATGGTATTTTGTTTAATTCTTCCTCCCCGCTCTGCCCCGCCCTGCCCCGCGGACTTTTTGTAGTAGAGATAGACTTAGTGACTTCCTTGACTTGCTTCTTGCTTACATTTTAGCAGGACAGATCGTGAAGACTTAGAAACAAAGAGTGGAACTAATTGAGCTAAGCGAGACACACCTGTATTAAGATACTATAAGGAAATAAGTACAGCTCCAGGGAAAAGTGAAAGATTACCATGTTTTATAGATTAGAGATTATCCATGTTTTTATTTCCTTGGTTAGTTTGTTTGAGCGTCAGTTTCTTAAGCTATGAAATGAAATTAGCAGTATGCCTCTACCTAGGTCAGGGTGAATGCATGATTTTGAAAAAAAAAAATCTGTTCCTAAATTTATACCAGGAGTGATAAATTCAATTTCAGTGTTTGGAAGTAAGAACTAGTCAGGGGCCACAGAGTATGTGTTTGAAAATCTAAAATTTTGAGAAAAGCAGTGTACAGTCCCAGCCTGCTCTCCCTTTGGCTGTTTGTTAGAGGGATGTTGTGTTTTTCAACCACCAGTTCCCCGTTGCAGTCAGTAGTACTTATTTTAAAGTGCTTTTCTGATTAGACTTGTAAGTAAGAATCGATTTTTTTTGTCTCTTCCCACGCATTTTACTAGACCTCAAAAATAGAATGGAGGAAGAACTGATTGATTACAGAAACAAAGAATTGTAAGTATGGAAAGCGCAAGTAGAAACGTCAAAATAGAATAACAAGAATACAGGAGGAAGTAATTTACTTTGTTCTCAGTTTAGCACTTCTTTGGTACCTCACCCTATGGAAAGCTTGGTAAAAAGCGTTGCAGAACAATCAGAGAAGAAATGAGTGATGGCATTACGTGTTGTGCGTCCTTCCCGGGGAGTTGAACAGACTCATACACAACTGACTGGTTAGAGCGTGAGTGAGTGAGAGCTGCAACAGAGGTGGACATGATGAGGGCAGAGAGAAAGATTCGGCAGAGGAGGCTCAGAAGGCTTCTTGGGCGAGGGTCTAAACTAGGCCTTTGGATGACTAGGATTTTCATCGCTGTCCGGGTGTAGGGAGGGGCCTCCCAAGCCAAGATAAGCACCTGATCTAGGACCTGACTGTACATGCCTGTGATAGGTTTGGGGATGGTGACTTGTACGGATATGATTGGGACAGGCTTGTAAGTGAGGTTGGGTAGCTCTTTGAATGCCTTGCTCAAAATCCTGTATAATAAAGATAATGAAGAAATAAATGGGTTTAGCTATCTGTAAGAATGGAAACAGTTAGATCTACGACAGTAAAAATGTCTATCTTTTTAAAAAAGATTTCATGTATTTATTTTTAGACAGAGGGGAAGGGAGGGAGAAAAGGAAACATCCATGTGTGGTTGCCTCTCATGCGCCCCCTACTGGGGACCTGGCCCGCAACCCAGGCATGTGCCCTGACTGGGAATCGAACCAGCTACCCTTTGGTTCACACGCTGGCACTCAGTTCACTGAGCCACACCAGCCAGGGCTAAATGTCTGTCTTTAATTAAATATTCCTGTTAAAGATTTCTCCATGCTTGGGTCTGACTCCCTCTTGGTTTATTATGATGTATGGCTCTGGAAGCCAGCAAGGGGTCCGAGAAGGCCAGAGAAAAGGCTACTACCGATTAACTATCCATAAACAATTGATAGTACAAGATAAAAGTCCACAATAGAAGAGTTGGAAAAGTAGTATTATGAAAAAGAAAGGGTTGACATACAGTGTTCTCTTTTTAACTTTAGTTTGAGGTATCTGCTGAAAACATGGTTCATTTGCCTTCCTGCCAGTGACCTACTTATCCAGGTTCCCGTTGAGATTAGTGTGTGCCATATAGGTGTGTTGGTGCCAGCACATGGCACTGTAATCCTAAAATAGTATCTGTTATGCTTGTAACTGGTTTATGTAACAGGACAATGCTGCAGGGACAAGGCAATTATTTGTGGCTCTGTGTAAATCTAATTTTAGGGTCTTTTTGTTAATAAGACCTTAGGCCATATATGTGTGTATCCATAAATATATCTATATCCATAAATATATCTAACGCACCATAAACTCCATCTTTCTAGTATACGAGGTCTGTCCAGAAGGTATCCAGCCATGTAATATGAAAAGTGGAGACATTTATTGAAGAAGATACAAGGTACAAGAAACATCGTCCATAGGACAATGACACCTCAGTCCCCTTCAAAATAGGCACCTGGGGACCTCACACAGCTCTCCCAATCACCATCAGCTATCCTGTGGTAGTTTCCTGAATCTTGTCAAAAGTCTGAAATCTCTTCCATTTCAAAGGTGATTTTGGTTTTGGGAAAAGCCAGACGTTGCAGGGCACCAAATCTGGGCTGTAGGGGGCTGAGTCACCTGGGTGATTTGATGTTTTGCCAAAAAACTGCATGAAATGTGATGCATGAGCGGGCGCATTGTTGTGATGAGCTGCCAACCACCAGGTGCCCGTAGCAGCGACCTTCTGAATGATCCGAATAGTTTCCACGGAGGAATGTTCAAGATTAACGCAAAATTGGATGCGGGTTTGTTGCTCTGCTCAGGAACTGGTACAGTGAGGTCATCATTGTTTATGGGTGTGCATTCCAGTCCACTCTCCTTGGCTGCCTCCATGTTGCGCAAACCTTTCTTGTTATAGTAACAGTGGTTGGCTTTTCTCAGACAGACCTCATATACAGTTCAGTGGTTTTTAGTATATTCACGAAGTTGTGTAGCTGTCCCCACTCTCTAATTCCAGAATATTTTCACCTTCCCCCCAAAAGCTACCTTGTACTTATCAGCAGTCACTCCCTGTTTATGTCCCCTGCCCCGGCATTCCCTGAAACCACAGATCTGCTTTCTGTCTATGGATTTTCCTATTGTGAACATTTCATACAAATTGAGCTATATATGTGGCCTTTTGTGTCTGGCTTCTTTCACTTATTATAATGTATTTAGTGTTCATCCGTGTTGTAGGATCAGTACTTCATCCCTTTTTATGGCTGATTAATCTTGCATTTTATAAATATGCCTTTTATCCATTTATCAGTTGATGGGCGTCTCGGTTGTTTCTGCTTCGGGATTATTATGAATAATGCTGCTATAAACATTCACAAATAAGTTTTTATGTGGACGTATGTCTCCATTCTCTTAGGTATATGCCTAAGAGAGGAATTGCTGGGTCATATAGTAACTCTATTTAACTTTTGAGGAACTGCCAGGCTGTTATTAATTATCATTGCATCGTTTGACATCCCCATCAGCAGTATGTGAGGGCTGCAGTTTCTCCACAACCTTTCAACCCTTATGATCTTTTTGATTTCTAGACATCCTAGTGGGTGTGAAGCGATATCTCAAAGTTTTTATTTGCATTTCTCTACTGGCTATTGATGTTGACCATTTTTGCTAATTTTTAAGTTGGGTTATTTATTTTTTGTGTTTTTTTAAAGATTTTCTTTATTTATTTTTAGAGAAAGGGGAAGGAGGGAGGGAGGGAGGGAAGAAGGAAGAGAGGGAGGAAGGAAGAGAGGGAGAGAAACACTGATGTGCTGGAGAAACATTGACTGGTTGCCTCTTGCATGCCCCCAAACTGGGGACCTGGCCCACAACCCGGGAATTGAACCTGTAACCTTTGAGTTCACAGGCAGGCACTCAATCCACTGCACCACACCAGCCAGGACAGGCTATTTTTTAAAATTGATTAATTGTAAGAGTTCTTTATATATTCTGGATGCAAGTCCCTTATCAGATATTTGGTTTCCAAATATTTTCTCCCATTCTGTATGTTGTCTTTTCACTTTCTTGGTAGTGTTCTTTTAAACACAACAGTTTTTAATTTTGATGAAGTTTAATCACTTTATTTTTTGTTTTGTTGCTTGTATTTTTGGTGTCACACAGTTATTTTTAATATAATCCGAGTTGTAGAAAAATTTAGGAAGCATTTGTTCTTGAGGTCTGGTGCATAGCAGTTTTTAAAGAAACTTTGAAAGAAGATGATTTTGCCCTGACTGGTATGGCTGGTTGGCGTCATCCCATTGACCAAAAGGTCTCCGGTTCGAATCCCAGTCAGGCCACATGCCTGGGGTGCAGACCAGGTCCTTGGTTGGGGGCATGTGAGAGGCAGCCAATTGGTGTTTCTCTCACACATCAATGTTTCTCTCCCTCTCTTCCTCCCTCCTGTTCTCCCACTCTTCCCCTCTCTCAAAAAATAAATAAATCAGTAATCTTAAAAAAATAAAAGATTTCCATTTCACTTAATTGCAGCATTCAGTCAAACTAGACTTTTAACTGAAAATGAAGATATTGATTCATTTTCATGCAGTTTTGATATTTTAAAAAAAGTATGACTGCCACCAAATCACATCTTTGAAGACTGAACTTAGTTTTGATTATTTTATGTTTTCTTGAGGACTTTAATGTAGATCTGTAAGCTTTTACATGTTGTGATCACGGTGTGCCCGATACTTGGGTTTATCACTCAACAGTATATTTCTGTAGTCCCATGTCTGCATGTAGACATTTAGATCATTTCCAGAAATCCTTCCTTGGCTTTTAAGGCCCTGCCTAATCCAGGCCTCCCTTCAGTCCCATCTGCACAGAACTTTTCTCTCTCTCTGGACTCCAGGTGCACAGGCCTACCCTGGACTTGCCCAGTGCATGCCGGGCTGCCTTGGCAGGACCTTGGCCTGGGCTGGTCCCTCTTCCTGGTTCTGGCTCCCTCCCCTCCTCTCACAGTTTTCTTCTGCCACTGAGCTCAGCTTGTGGTCAAACCCACTTTCCCTGGGTCAGATCCACCTGTAGGGAAGCAGACCTTGGTGAGGCTGTGGTCTAAGTCAGCATGCGGCAAAAGTGATCATTGAGACATTGCTTTGGGACCGCCTACACTGGAAATTGGTGAATAGTCTCTCACCAACACTGTTGAACACAGCCAGTTTTCCTCTGGCATTGGAAGTTACCGCTTTTTCTTTGACCGAGGGGCAGGTGAAGTAGCTGGCTGTGTCACAGAATCATGGTGTAGGAAATTGACACCACCCCCCATGGGTGGAACCACACACAGCTCTGGGATACTCCTGAGATGCTCGGACAAGGGGCAGGTTTACACATCGCATCTCTCACCAAGGGAGATGCTGGGTAGAATCCCCTGTACTGTTGAGGTAGTTCTTTGGTTTTTGATTGAATGAGAATAGTTGTATTTTATACCAAGTGCAGACTTTCATTTGTAGGACTCACCACGGTTGTAATGCCATGCCTTTGAGTGTGGATCATCACCTCCTCCCCTACCAGCTCCCATAGGCTTGCATCCTCAGTGTCAGGCACATGGTACGTGCTGAGACTGTGTATAGCTTGCATCTTCAGCACCTGGCGCACAGTAGGCACTGAGACTGGGTGTGGCTTCCATCCTCGGCATCTGGCACACAGTAAGCACTCACTAAGTGCTTGTGGAAAAACTGCTTTCCCACCTCTGGTACTTTACAGAGTTCTACAAACATTTGCTTGATGTTCCATTTAAAACATGTTTAAGCTATTAAAACTCTAATAAAACTTAGGTACATTCAGATGTGCTGTATGCTACATATCAGTGGATCGCCTACTGTCTGGTTAACTTCGTTTTGTGCAGATCTCGAAATCAAGTGAACAGTTGGAAGACTTAACCACTGCAACTGCTTACTTTCATTATACCCGCGACAGCAACAGGAAAACCCTCAGAAATAAATGCCAAGGCACCTGAGCCTAGTGGGCTAAGTGCTGGGGTTGAGAGAAGCCTGCCACATTCTTAAGTCGTTTCCATGTTTTACTAGCTGGGTGACTTTGAGCAAGGTGTGCCACTTGTCTGAGTCAGTATCATCATCTACACTATGGGAGTAAAGAGATACTTGTGAGGAGTGAATGCACTGAAGCAGAGTAGGTGGCTCTTAGGGCTTAGTCAGTGTTGGCATTGTTGTTACCACGGGCACACCTCATTTTATTGCGCTGTGCTTTATTGCACTTTGAAGATAGTGCAGTTTTTCACAAATTGAAGGTTTGTGGCAAGCATTAGCAAAAACAGTATGACTTGCTGAAGACTCAGAAAAGGGTTAGCATTTTTTAGCAATAAGGTATTTTTTAATTAGGGTATGTACATTGGTTTTGTAGACATAACGCTATTGCACACTTAGTATACTGCCGTATAGTATAAATGTAACTTGTATGCACTGGGAAGCCCCCAAAATTCATGTTACTTGATCTGTTGTGACATTCACTTTATTGCGATGGTCTGGAACTGAACCCTCCATATCTCTGAGGTGTGCCTGTGTTATTACTACTATTTTGTCCTTAACTCCAAAATATCAAGGCTTTGGAGTGTCATTTTTCTCATTTATTGAATTGATAACAACTGTTGTAGGTAAGTCCCACAAAAATGCCCTTTACTTTAAGGGGGTCAAGGGGCTTGAAATCATTGGTTTACATGGAGAGAAGCTGGTGTTTTAGCACAGGGAAACCTTCCCACTGAATTTCATCTCTAGGGCTGGGAACCTTTGGCTTCCCTTGTCTGCCTGCATAATCCTCTTACTTGTTCCACCCGGAACTCTCACTGAAATTCAAATGAAGAAATAACCATAAAAGAAACCTTTCTGTGATACCGCCAGTAAAAACTTCTTCCTGTATTCATTCCACAGAAACTTCCTGCACTCCTATGATGAGCCTGGCACAGTGGTGAATCTCTCTCCCCGTTGTCTGCATCTGGAGTGAATCTTTCCAAAAGTCCAAGAGGTAGGTACTATTGACACCATTGTCCTGTGAGCTTCAGGATGTCAAGTAGATTGCCCATGGGTGAGCATTCTTGGCCTTTGACACCAGGAACCAGTTCTCCTTTCTGATAGTGACTTATTTGGTTCACCAGAAAGTTTTCATCGTGGCCTTGTCTGTCCAGAAAGGAGCTTCATGACACTCTTTGCTGCCTTAGCCCGACTTTTCCTGTGTCCAATTGGGGCCCTTCCCTCTCATGGCCCTTCCTTTTTCCTTCTTTGTGTTAGCTTTATTTTATTCTCTGGAATATGATTATTCTAAGCCACTAAAAATTGGGGCAAATGTTGAAGAGTGAATGAAATTGTTTACATTTCATCTTAACAAAATTTTATAGTTGTCTGAGTGAAACTTGGAAAAGAAGAGTAAGCAAGTAAAATACTTCTAGAAAAAAACAATGATTAAAGTGTAGTATTTGAGTCCAGGAGTTTTATGCTGAAAAAGGTCATGGGCAGCTTTCAGGTGTAATTTCCCCTTTAAATTAAGAATTTAGCCCTGACTGGTATGGCTCAGTTGGTTGGGCATCGTTCTGCAAAGCAAAAGTTTGCTGCCAGTTCGATTCCTGGTCAGGGCACATGCCTGGATTGCGGGTTTAGTCCCTGGATGGTGTGCATGTGAGAGGCAACCGATCGATGTTTCTCTTACATCGATATTTCTCTCCCTTTCTCCTTTCTTTCCCCTTTCTCAAAAAATAAATAAAATCTTAAAAAAAAAAAAAAGAATTTTGCCCTGGCTGATGTGGCTCAGTGGATTGAGCACCGGCCTGCGAACCAAGGGGTCGCTGGTTTGATTCCCAGTCAAGGCATATCCCTGGGTTGTAGTCCAGGTCCCCAGTAGGGGCATGCAAGAGGCAACCACACATTGATGTTTCTCTCCTTCTCTTTCTACCTCCCTTCCCCTCTATCTAAAAGTGAATAAATAAAATCTTTAAAACAAAAAGAATTTAGCTGCTAATGGGAAGTCACATCTTTCACGTTTTAATTCTTGTGTTTACTCTTAAAATTATGAAAACAGATTGAATGTACATTGCTGAGCTGAGCTTTCTAATTTTTTCTTTGCAGATGATGATACTTGAACTGAACAATTAAGGTCAGGTTTATGACCTATGTAGTATGCTTTTCTTATTCAGATTTCCTTATAGAATTTAGTTGAATTGCTAAAATTGTATTTTAACCTTGGTGAAGATTGTTGCATTTGGTCAATCGTTCCAAACTGTGAATTATAAAAGACTTGACATTATATTGTAAGGTAAGTTCAGAAAATAACATATAACAGGATATTTTTATTCATTCAGCTTATATGAAAGAAGTTTCGAAGGATTTTATTGTCTTTACAAAAGAAAGAGGAAACATTTTAAATGTCTGTAAACTGATTATGGTTACGTTAATGTATAGATTGCATGAAGCTACTTTTTGTTAGATGTCACTGGGAAATGAGACGGTTTATACAATTACCTATATCACCACGTATGTTTATATACAACACTATAGTTAGGCTCGGAGAGGTGTGTGTATATTTGTCGTTTTAGTCAATGCCAGCACGCTCCCGAATAGGACATCTGGAAGGCCCCAAGTTTTAGATGGGAAACGCAAGCATTGTGCACTGATGCCTGGTATGTGAGTCTAGCATTCCGCAAATTTGGTTGGTCAGAATAATGTCACAAACTAGGAAATCCCACATCATGAAAAAAAGAAAAGAACTGTCAATGTGCCTTGACGAAGTTATAAATGACACATCCCAAGGACCTTCTAAGACTGCATTTGGTAGACATATGCAGCCAGTCATCTGAGTGGAGGCTGCTAGATTGCATACTCTGCTTTATGATGTGGAGAAGCTAACAATTCAGTGCTGTACAATGAAACGTGGTGTCTGGGAAGGCAGTTATAGACCTATTAAAACGCTAGGATGCAGGGTAGACTAGACTGATGCACATCTGTTCCGCCCTCATTACGCAACCTGGGCCTTTTGTGTTCACATACAGTAAACATTGTGTGGAAGGAACAACCTTGGGATGAGGGCTGCCAGGGACGGTTTCCAGTGTTGGTGAGGACCATGCTGAGCAACGGTTCTGAGGGCCCAGCAGTGAGTTGGCGGGGGGTCAGGTGGAGCGGGGTGGGATCACCAGCAGGGGAACAGTCCGTGCCAGGGTGAAGGCGAGGGAAAGTGTGTGCGCTGAGCAAGGGGAGTTGAATTTCAGCTGCATATGACTGTGCTGTTCTGAAGGACTGAAGCCAAGAATGGGGAGCAGGGCCAAGTGTCTTGCCTCAGAAGTTGGCCTTGGACTTGCATCTGTGGAGAACTACCGAAGAATGTTAAGGAGTGGGCATTCAGCAGCTGCTTTCCCTAAGTCAGAATAGTCGGTGTGCTTTCTTGGTGTTGTTTCTCCTTTTTCTGTTAGTTGAAGTTGTTTAGGCAAGATTGCAAAGAATTCAGCAAGGAACCTGTTTAGTGCATTGTTACATAAGGCAGGAAATTAAAAGGCTTGAGAGTGTTTCAGCGTCCTCTTTAACATCAGTCTGGGCATTGGGCTGAGGGCTCCGTTGGCAGTCAGAACTCTCCAAGAGGTATGCATGCACCCTGTGTGCCTCATGCTTTTGTTGGCCAATTTAAATTGTATTCATTATTAGCAGTAATCACTCTAGTAGTAATTGAAAAGAGCCAGTAGGAGTCAGGGACAAGTTGCTACAGGTTTTACCAGAACAGGGTATAGCGTGTATTTGGAAATACAGAATTCTTGCACGCGATAGGAAGTGTTCACTTATGTTACGCTGGGTCACCTTTGCGTATAACCAGGAGATAGTCAGATAATGTTTACTGCAGTGATTCTGCAAATTCATCCTAGTACCACCACAGCTATTGTTCATGTCTTTATTACCGTCCCATTGAGGGACTCACAGCATCTACTCTCACGTTCAAGGTAATTACTGCTTTTGTTCTAGAGCTGTGCTGCCAATGACAGCTGTTGGCCCTCTAAATGTGGCTATTCAAATGAGTGCAAATTGCATACAGTTTAGAATTCAGTTCCTCACTCCCCGCAGCCCTCTGCCAAGTGCTCCGCAGCCATGTGTGGCTGGTGGCTGCTGTCAGACGGACGCTGCGGGTTGAGGACATGGCCGCCACTGCAGCGAGTTCTGTTAGTGCTGATGGAAAGCCGGTCTTCTCTCATAACCTTGAATATGCTAAAAGCCCCTTATTATTGACATATTTACAGATTAAGTGATATAATGTGATTCAAAATAACTGGGGAGGAGGGAGAATTGGGAGTTAAGGAGGAAATAGGATTTGCCATAAGTTGATAATTGGTGAAGGTAGGTTTTGGGTCCATGGGGCGTCATTATATTATTATTATTATTATTATTCATAAATTTTATATATGTTTTAAATATTCCATAATAAAGAATGAAAACAGAAGCTTAAATAGGAATGAAACTTGGAAGCAGCTGTCTATAAATGGGCAGCTGAAATCCCTCCCTACAGCCTGGTGCCTGGAGTGTAGGAAAGTTTTTAATCTGGCCCCATGGTTTCCCCTAAGGGGTGCGTATAGCACCATGTTTCTATTTAAGGTGTACTTGATTCCCCCTCAAAACTCACAAGCAGCACAGGCTCACACGTGTTAAGTTGGAACTGCTCAAATGAGTCTTGTGGGTAGAATGTGCTATATTACAATATTATATGAAAAATTCCATGCCCTGGCCGGGTAGCTCAGTTAATTAGAGCATCGTCCTGATACACCAAGGCTGCGAGTTTGATCCCTTGTCAGGGCGCATACAAGAATCAACCAATGAATGTATAAATAAGTGGAACAGCAAATTGATGCTTCTTTCCCTCTCCCTCCCTCTTTCCCTGCTTCTTTTTCTCTGCCTGCCTTCCTGTCTCTAAAATTAAATTAAAATGAAAAAATATAAAAATCCCATTGCTACTGACATATAATTTTGGCAGACTCAAAGTAGTGTTCCTAATGAGGAGAATAGAGTTCATTTACTCAGTGTTTGGCTTATTTTTGTTCATGGCCAAATCAGCCAGCTTCTGTCTCTGGTCTCCCGGTTACCAGCTCCTAGGGTGATAGCATTGGAAGAGGAGAAGCGGCCGTCCTTGAGAAAACCCCTGGCAGGAGGGGAAAGCCCTCGGGGAACACTGTCACGGTGTCACCAAAGGGCTGTTTGAAGTTGTCTCGGAGACTTGCCTACTTCAGTCTCCTACTGTGTCTCCAACAAATAGCGGCAGAGCTTTTTTGTGAGTAGAGAGAAACGGTTGAGAGCAAGGTGCTTGGGGTCAGACTTGGCCTGAGTGCCAGCGTCCGTGAGCTGAGACCCAGAGGAGGGGAAGAGTGAGCTCTCACCAGCTGTCGCGGGGGTGATGTTGGGCCGCGCCTGCTGCATGGTGGAGCGCTCCCTAAACGGCAGCTCTCACTGTTAGGTTGTCGCTGTGCAGAAAGCCGTCGGGGCTCTGCGTTTGTTTCCCTTAAATGCCGGTACGCATAGAATCCTGTAGAGCAGAGCACAGGTCGAAGGGGATGTAACGGTACCTTTTTATTTTACAGGGTTCTGAAGTCAAAGATCTTGAGATTAATAATGGCAGGAAAATCATCACTTTTTAAAGTAATTCTCCTCGGAGATGGTGGAGTTGGAAAGAGTTCTCTAATGAACAGATACGTGACTAATAAGTTTGATGCCCAGCTCTTCCATACCATAGGTGTGGAATTTTTAAATAAAGAGTTGGAGGTAGATGGACACTTTGTTACCATGCAGATTTGGGACACGGCTGGGCAAGAGAGATTCCGAAGCCTGAGGACACCCTTTTACAGAGGCTCTGACTGCTGCCTGCTCACTTTTAGTGTCGATGATTCTCAAAGCTTCCAGAACTTGAGCAACTGGAAGAAAGAGTTCTTATACTATGCAGATGTAAAAGAGCCCGAAAGCTTTCCTTTTGTGATTTTGGGTAACAAGATTGACATAAGTGAACGGCAAGTGTCTACAGAAGAAGCCCAAGCCTGGTGCCGGGACAACGGCGACTACCCTTACTTTGAGACAAGTGCAAAGGATGCCACGAACGTCGCAGCGGCCTTTGAGGAAGCGGTTCGGAGAGTGCTCGCCATGGAGGATAGGTCAGACCACCTGATTCAGACGGACACCGTCAGTCTGCACCGAAAGCCCAAGGCTAGCTCCTCTTGCTGTTGATCAGTGGGTCGCCCATCATTCTAACCAACTCACACACAGAGATAAACACGGGGGGAGAGAATTAGCGTTGGCAGCAGTGGGTCATCTACTCATAAAATTAAACTAATCATATTGCTGCTTCATAATTGGGTGGGGGAAGGGACACGCCACTCACAGAAGAACCTATTTACTCAGTAATGGCATCTTACATTTATAAATTGTAACGGTTGTCTAATAACATTTAATTTAAACATGTAAGTTACAGTGCTAATAGATGACCAAGACTTTAATTATGATTAAAACAAAACACTTGAATATTCTAGAAATTACTGCTCTTTTCCTGGGAAAATGGAGAACTACTTTTTATATATGTATATTTTTATGTAATTAGCATTGTATTCCTGGTTCGGGGGTAAAAATTTCCTAAAGCAATAATGTTAGATATTAAAGATTAAAATTGAATGCATTTGCACTGCAGTGATTTGATTACTTCTTCATTCTCTTCGAAATTGTGTGCACTTTTTTGTTCTACGTATCAGACTTGATCACACCAGTAACCACTCGTCATTTGTGTACCACACATTCACCACACCCCCTCCCTGAACCCCAGAAGCCAATTTTATCATTCTTAGAGAAAATGGGAAGGATTATACTTTGTGTGAAGGTAACAGACTGTTTGGTCTTGTATTTATTTAGTGTCTTCTCTTTCACTGAACATTGTTTAGTGATTTGCTCTCAAGATTTTTCATCTTGCTGCAATGACCAGACTTACTGATCAATCCAGTTGTGGTCTTTTGTTGGCAAAGTACGTACGCTGCACGTTCATGCCGATTCCATCCTCCAGAGGCGAACCAGTGCCGAGACCACGCACCACTGAAGATGGACTGGCTGCGGAACAGCGGGTTATCACAGGACATGCTTGTGGGGGGGATACATTTTGAAAAACGAATTAGATATGTTTTTTTTCCCCCTGGCTCCACTCATTGGGAACCACTGAAAAAGAGTACGATTACAGTAAGCTCAGCTTTTGAAAATCTCATTTCCTAACATAACAGTTTGGCTATAAGCAAACATTTTTTTTAATTAATTTTTTTGTTTAATTACAGTTATTTGCAGCCTCTCCCCTCCTCCCTCCCTTCCGCTCCCGTCCCACCCCCCCAGCCTCCCTCCTCCCCCTTAGTTCTGTCCCTGTGTCCTCTCCAGTGATTCCTGAAAACTCTTCTCCCCATTGTCCCCTCCCCCCTCTCCCCTGTCTATTGTTAGACTGTTCTTAATTTCAGTGTCTCTGGTTATGTTTTGCTTGCTTTCTGCTTTTGTTGGTTATGATCCGGTTAAGGGTGAGATCATATGGTATTTGTCCCTCACCGCCTGGCTTACTTCACTTAGCATAATGCTCTCCAGTTCCATCCATGCTGTTGCAAAAGGTATAAGCTCCTTCTTCCTCTCTGCTGCGTAGAATTCCATTGTGTAAATGTACCATAGTTTCTTGATCCATTCATTTGTAGATGGGCACCTAGGTTGTTTCCAGCACTTAG
>PVJI01000794.1:60821-224832 GCA_004026765.1 Micronycteris hirsuta | reverse complement strand
CCCACTTCTTCCCTAGATGGGTTAAAGAAACAAGTGAAAGTAAATTGCATTACGTGAAATAAATGTCTGAGTAGCTCTGGAGAACAAAGTGAGAACAATGAGGCTGTTCTTCCCAGAGGAATGGAACACCTCCCTCTAATGAAAAAAGGAGGCCCCAGCAGGCAGAAGAGCAGGCAGTGTTCGATCCCTTCCAGCTAACTTTTGCAAATATTTCTCACAATATTCTTCTGACGCGCCCATGAAAACCTCCCTCTTTCTGCCCTCTCCCTACTATCAGCTGTCTGAGCTCTGCTAATCACCAGGGTGAGGTTCAACTGGTGAAAACATGTTGCAGCAAGAGGAATGTACCCTTTGACCTTTTCCTTTTCATTGCCGGCTGCTCTAATATAAAATTTCCATTGTTGCAAGGCCAGGAACCATTTTTCGTTTTCCCCATCAGTGAAACCCACCCGGTGCTTATGGCAAAGGAAAAAAAAAAGCCAAGTTACCTAGGTGGAACATGGCTCTTCAGCAGCCTTTTGTGAAACTAATGAAGCCACAGCTTCCTGTTTCCTATCACCTAGCCTCAGTCCTGGGGTCACCCAGACTATATGTCAGACTTAAATGGTTTTCTGTTCTTGTCCTCTCTTGGCATGGAACTCTTAAAAGCATTGCTGCACTCTGTGGATGGGCTCCAGCCATCCTAAACCTGTCTTTTGATGTGTCAGGATAGTTTCTTCTGACTCCCACAGAGTACCCACTGAAAATGGTCTGTGTTTTGTACTTATTCTTGGACAGGTGATGACTGGCCTCCTAATCAGTTGACTGTTAGGACTAACTTTTAGGTAGCCTTACTTAAGGAGGAGGAGGGGCAATCTACCCTCAAGTGACTACGCTTTGTTTTGCATACAGTTTGTGATACCACCATGTTTACTCCCAGGTTCTACCTTGGTATATAGCTCAGTAAATGAAACCCCCCTCTCTAGAGAGAACTCAGTCTAACCTCAAAACACTAACATTTCTATCCTTTATAAGTGAGAGCCGAATTGTTTTTCCTGGTGTGGTTTCAAATACTTTTTGTTTCTGAAAAATATGTTTTTGCTTCTTAATCATAGAACACGAAACGGAAGCATAAATGCATCTCTCACAGAAATCCCTTCCTATATCCCACTGAGATGAAAACAAAAACAAATGGTCTGGGCAGGTTTTAAACAGTTGTAATATTCTCATTACATGAGTAAAAGAGAAAAACTGGATAGGAGAAATAAATTTACTAAAGAAGGTTGTCCGCTGAAATGATTTCTTTACCAGCTACCTAATGATTTATTAGGAGAAGGAAGGGAATGGATTTGGATATTTATAACTATACTTTGATATAAAAAATAATTTTTGTTACTGAACTAAATAGTTAATTTCTGATTATTACTAATGAATTTTACTGCATACTCAAAAAGCATGCAAAAATATGCCCTTCGGATGGGTATAAACTATGGATTACCTCTGAAGAAATCTCTGAAGCATTCATAATTAAGTTAATGTCTATCAATCATATACACAATCATGGCTACCTCTTCCTTTTCTAGAATTTATTTTTTTGATAGCTAAATAAAACTGAGGCTGTCAGATGCATTAACATTAACCAGAAAGGCAAAGATGAAATGTAAGCTAAATAAAGCAGAGTGAAGAAGTAAAAATAAAAACAAGCTGAGGGATGTTTCTGCTTGAACATCTCTGATATAAGATCAGAAGAATTTGTAGGATAGAGTTCTATTTAGAATGAAGCTGGTGTAACTGGCGTCACTGTGCCTTTACTATTTTTTTTTACAAGCAATTTTTAAACACTTAACTTTATAATCATCCTTAAGAAGTACAATATTTGCAGAGACCAGAGTTGAGATTCTGGCAGACATGTCATATTTGTGGGGAGATCTGCAGGGCTCAAGGGCTGCTGTATTCACTGAATCAAAACATGGCAGAAATGTAGTTTTCAGTCATTGACTATTTTGAGAATCCAGTTGATTATCTCTCTGCTTCTGTAAAATACAGTATCAATGGCTCCTTTAGTGGAGTTTTGGCTGTAGTATTCTAAAATATTTTCTTGGCTCGGTAGAAAGTGTCATTGTACGTCCAGTTTTGCATAGAACTGCACAGACAGTTTGTGTGTTTGTATGTTTATCTCCCAGAGTTTTATGCTAGTAGGAACCTGCCATCTGGATTTACCTGTATCTCTCAGTGCTTCAGTTTCCCACCTGTAAAATGGGTGGGGAAAATAGTACTTCATGAAGTTTCTATGAGAATTAGGTAGATTATGATATGCCAAGGACTTAGAACACTGCCTGATACAATAAATATGAGTTGCTTTCTCTCTTTATTCTTCTATTATCATCAGTCAATTTGTTTCTGCCGTCTTTGGTTCCATGGGGACTTCTCAGACACAAATGAATGAACTCTCCATCCTTGCATTGTCTCCCTCCCCTACCTATAAGCAGGACGTTGGCGTAGGCTGTTAGGAAAGACTGCCACAGTCTTCAAATAATAGCGGAAGCTCTTGCTACCGGAGAAAGATATTAGAATATGCAAGGGACATATGTCCCAGGCTTCACTATACATATATGTATGCTTTTAAAATGTGAATGGGGAGGGGTGTGGCATAAGTACATTTTTCAATAAATGTTCCCAATATAGGGGCTGGCTTTAGCTCAGCGGGTACTTCGAGGTTCAAACATTACTTCAATAAATGTTCCCAATATGGAAAACTAATCATAGCCTCAAAGTACTAAAACTGAATACCCTATCTATCCTGTGTGTTTCCACCTGTATGTATCCCTAAAGTCCGAAGTGCCCTCTATGCTCTTGTACTTTACCTTAGTTTATTTTTATAGTAATTAATACTGATGTATTTTCATGGCTTTGTTTCTGCCAATGCTAAGAGCCAAAGTATGGATCAGAGGCTTGGGATTTAGTTCCAGCTATACCACTTGCTATCTCTTTAACCTTGATTAAGCTGCTTAAGCTTTCTATATCTGTTACAAGTCTCAAGAGCTTGTATAAAAATAACATATTTGAAAGTATTTTGTAAGCTGTGAAGCTCTAATGGGACGTAAGCCAGTAGAGTTATTATTATCAATAATAATATGAAGCATTGAGGACGTGACAGGAATCCTCTCAGGCTTTGCTTTCTGACGTTGGTGGGTGGTGGAGGGTACTTGCTGTGAGGCCAAGGGGACTAAACACACGTGGGACGAGCTCGAGACCTGAATCGGGTTTATTTATTCTACAGAAGGCACGGTAGCAAGATACATTTGCACGTCTTCGTTTCTTGAAATACAAAGTGATAGGGTTGTTGTGAAGCTTCAGTGAGACTGTATGTCTACTGTCCAGGAAGCTCTCAGTGGGGGTCAGCATTAGGTCTGCCACTTAATGGTTGCATGAGTTTGTAGCAATCATTTATTCTAAGATTGTTTTTCTTTTCATTTTTGAAACAATAATTGCCATCTCAGAATTTTTGTGAGGACCATGTAAACTGTAGCACTTAGTGCTCGGTGTACACAGTGTTTGTCAAATGGTAGCTGCTATAATTACCGTCATTGGTAACAGCTGTAGCAGTCACCACAGTAGCAGCAGCAGCATTAGCTCAGTGCCCGGGACTGGCCTAGCATTCAGCATGGAGAGATGTGTCTGAAGGAGTAAACAGAAAATTCCTATCAGGGTATGGTAAGCATATTTCAAGAGTTGAGTTTTTATCCTAAAGACAACAGTGAGCCACTGAAGGATTTTTTTTTTCCCTAAGAAGAGAATATAGTTGGATGTGTGCTTTAGAGAGTAGTCTGGAGTGAAGCAAGAGCAAGAAGCAGGAGACTGTTCGGAAGCCGTTCCAATGTTCCGTGTGGACAGTGCTGCTGTCTGTAGTGAGGCGGGTAGCAGTGGAGACAGAGAATCAACAGATGTGAGAGAGCTTTAGGAATCTAACTAGTGGAACCTAGTGATGGATTATGTGGGTGGAGTGAGGCAGCAGCTGGAAATAAGGATATTGATTTGGCTGTGAAAAGGAATAACAGGGGTCAGGAATTTCTTTCTTGATTCCTAACTAAAGCCTCTTCTGGAACCTTATTGGAAAGAACTGAATGCTATCCTCCTTCAAAATGCACCCTAATGACAATTTTTCCTAAGTTGGAGGAAATGTATTTTTATTACATTCATTGTGGTAAAGAGTGTTCATGGGATCCTTGATTTTCACCTGAAAAAAAGTTAGTATTTTTCTTTCTTTCTATGACATGTGCTGGGTGCAAGGATTGCCCCAGACATAGCCATTCCGGGGTGTGTAGCATTCATTAAGATGTCCCCATCCTACGACTATTACATCTTGGTTTACCTGATGGTAAATCAGAACCATCGTCTTTCCAGATAAAGGACAGTATATATTTGTCAAGTGCGAACTCAAAGCCCTCTGCTGGATCACGGGGTCAGGGTGGAAGAAAAAGATAAAGCAGAAATAAAATAATTTTAATGAGCTTATAATCTGGTAGGGGTAAAAAGATAGGTAAATACATAATTATTAAATAGGCAGTTGGTAATGAGGGGCATAGAATTTATAAATTCTACATCTTCTTTTTTGGTATTTAAACTTGTGTTCACATGTCTGTCTCCTACATAAAACTATGATCCCCTAGAGGTAATAAAGACCACCTTTTGTTTTTATGCCCCTTCCCCCAATGTAGTTCCTATAGGAGATGTGAAATTTTTAAATTAAAAAAAAATTTTGTTTTGGCAAGATGTGAAATTTTCTTGTAAATAAAAGGAGTAGAAATAGGGCTTAAAATGTTGTAGTAAGGTCCTCACTTGACTGAGAGAATGTACAAATTTTAAAGAAGGATTCAGATGTACAGGGGAGAAAGCAGGAGGACTTCAGTCAACCACTGTGTTAATTAATCTGGAAAAGACATACATTAATGCTCTTTATGACATAGTAAGAAGCACCTTTACTTTAGTGAAAAGACTGATCCAACTAAAGAATAGTAAAATTCATTATGTTTAACCGATGGACAGGGGAAAATCCAGAGCTTTTCTGTGCAGTAAACCATCATCTGCGACCATGTATTCATAGCTACCACACTGTAAGAATGCACATGTAAATCTACCTCTAGCTCGCTTCACAAAGACAAGTTCTTGTGGTCTACTCATAACATAAGAATGTTCTTCAGAAGACTACACCCAGCAAGTAGAAAACCAACGATTCCACATTCCAAAAATTAGCAAAATCTTATCACAGCTGAATGTGGCCAAGGATAGAAAGGAATTGAGGAATAAACCTACCCTCAATAAAAGAAGAAAATAAGTTAGCCAAGAAAAGCAAACTTTGGGTTTAGCTCTTAAAGACCTTAGGGAAAAAGATAAAAGTACTTCTGCTTAAATACTTAAGGAATTTTCATATCTGAAAGACTTTGCCTAGCATTTAGTGAGGATATGTACTGTATGCCCTAACACATATTTACTCTAAAAACACTTTCTTCAAATTTTCCTTACCATTGTTATTCATTAGTATTTGTTTTCTTTCCAGTGCACTCCTAAATGTGGTTCAGGATTCAAGCATCGGATTGTTCTGTGCAAAAGCAGCGACCTTTCTAAAACATTCCCAGCTGCACAGTGTCCTGAGCAGAGCAAGCCCCCTGCCCGCGTCCGCTGCAGTTTACGTAGCTGCCCCCCTCCTCGCTGGGTGACAGGAGACTGGGGCCAGGTAAGGCAGTTGCTCTGTGGGCTCCTCTGAAGCGGCATGTTGAGACACTTGGGCTCCTGACTGGCTTATTGTAAGGGCTCAGGAGATGAGCAACAACACATAGAAATCTAGGTGTAAGTTCTGGCCAAGATGGAAGCATAGGTAGAAATCCTTCACTTCTTCATACAACCAAAAGGAGGATAACAACCAATCTAAAATTGATAAACAACCACACGTGCCAGAAAATCAAACTGCATGGAACTCCAAAACCATGGAATTAAAGAAACAGTCAAACAGAACAACTGGACCAGTAAGGCAGCGGACGGAGAGAAAGCGCAATAAGGTGGCAGGCTGTGCAGGTGGGACTGACTGAAGGGGAAACTGAGACTCAGAGCTGACTGGGGACTACAGCAGTTGCCGCGGTGGGAGAAACTCCCAGTCTCACATGAGAAAGTGTTGAAAACTGCGCTAGAGAAGAGCAGGGGAGCTGCACTGTTCCCTCTCTGGCCCCTCCCCCACAGGCAGCACTGCAGCGCAACAAGGAGGGTTGCCTTGCCTGGTGAATACCTTAGGCCTCTCCTCCTTATAACTTAACAGGGGCCCCAAAGAAATAGGGCCAGAAATGAAAGAACAGAGCAAAACTTCAGAAAGAAAGCTAAGTGATGAGGAGACAGTCAACCTGTCTGATGGAGAATTTAAGCCCTGGTCATCAAAATGCTAACAGAACTGCTTGAGCTTGGTTGAAAATGAAAGATACCCAAAATAAAATAAAGCAAAATATTCAGGGGACCAACACTGACAGGAAGGAAACCAGGACTCAAGTCAATGCTTTGGAACAAAAGGAAGAAATAACATTCAACCAGATCAGAATGAAGAAACAAGAATTCAAAAAAATGAAGAGAGACTTTTGAAGCTCTTTGAAAACTTGAAACGTTCCAATATCCGAATCATAGGGGTGCTAGAAGTAGAAGAACAACAGCAAGAAATGGAAAACTTATTTGAACAAATAATGAAGGAAAACTTCCCCAATCTGGCAAAGGAAATAGACTTCCAGGAAGTCCAGGAAGCTCACAGAGTCCCAAAGAAGTTGGACCCAAGGAAGCACACACCAAAGTACGTCATCATTAAGTTGCCCAAGATTAAAGACAAAGAGAGAATCTTAAAAGCAGCAAGACGAAAGGAGAGAGTTACCTACAAAGGAGTGCCCATATGACTATCAGCTGATTTCTCAGAAGAGACCTTGCAGGCAAGAAGGGGCTGGAAAGAATTATTCCAAGTCATGAAGGGCAAGGACCTACATCCAAGAATACTCTATCCAGCAAAGGTATCATTTAGAATGGGAAGGCAGATAAAGTGCTTCCCACATAAGGTCAAGTTAAAGGAGTTCATCATCACCAAGCTCTTAATATATGAAATGTTAAAGGAACTTACCTAAGAAAAAGAAGAAGATAAAAACTATGAACAGAAAATGACAACAAACTCAGAACTCAACAACAGAACCTAAAACACAAAAACAAAAACAAACTAAACAAACAAGTAGAACAGGAACAGAATCACAGAAATGGAGATCACATGGAGGGTTATCAGCAGGGACGGGGGAGGGGAGGAAATAGGGAAAAAGGTACAGGGAATAAGAAGCATAAATGGTAGGTACGAAACAGACAGGGGGAGGTTAAGAATAGTATAGGAAATGTTGAAGCCAAAGAATTTATATGTACGACCCATGGACATGAATTAAGGTGGAGGGAGAATGTGTGTGGGAGGGGGTTGCAGGGCAGAGGGGAATAAAGGGGGGGGAATGGGATAATTGTAATAACATAATCAATAAAATATATTTTTAAAAGAAAAAATAAAATAAAAAATAACCCCTCTTAACCTCACAGAAAAGGTATGGGGATATTGATTGACAGTCTCTGAAATACCATTAATACTTACTCTTCAATGGATTTTTCTGTTGGAGATTATGCATTGGGGAGCAAGTATATAAGGCTTTTAGTATGTATTTTAATAGTAGACTCATTTCCAGTTTATGTCCCAATTCCTTTTCTTTTCTTTCTCACTTACTTTAAAATTGTGTTATCTTGCTGAAGGTACCTTAAATCCTTTAAAAGCAAACTGGGCCCTGGCTGGTGTAGCTCAGTGGATTGAGCGCGGGCTGGGAACCTAAGGGTCCCGGTTTGATTCCCAGTCAGGGCACATGCCTAGGTTGCAAGCCAGGTCCCCATGAGGGCCATGTGAGGAGCAACCATACATTGCTGTTTCTCCCCCTCTCTGTCTCCCTTCCTTCCCCTCTCCATAAAAATAAAAAATAAATTTTAAAAAAGCTGAAAAAATAAAAGAATAATAAAAGCAAACTGGTATTTTTGGATAGAAGGAAAGTTAAGTATTGGGGTTTTTTTGCATATCAAAGAGAGAATCTATTAGGTTATGTTAAAACATAATGCATTTCATAGAAGCAGTTACTGAAGATTTAATATGGCTAGAGAACAGTGGTGTCTGCTGGCCTATTTTGTCACATTTTGGAGCAGGCAAAGATTGTCAGTCCCCACTAAGGCAGATAAATATACTTGTTTGGCCCTGTTGGGAGACAAAAGAAATATGGTCATAAAATAATTAACATTTGCATTTGTATAGCAAACAATAAATACTTTGGTTTTATATAATAGTATTTAGTTTAATTTACAAAGTGGTCACGAGGAATACACATGAGCATTGTATGCAGTTAAATTTCCACTGTAGAAGTGTGACAGTATCACACGTGTAATTAATTGATATTATGCTATTAAAGAATCAGTACAAACATGCTCTCATAATTTTTATTTAAACCAGGTAGTAATTCCCTTTTTTATACATTCTTCATTGCAATGCACTGTTAAGGCTCTGAAAGTTCTTGTGTACTCTTCCTGGCTGGTGTGGCTCAGTGGATTGTGCACCAGCCTGCAAACCAAAGGGTCACCGGTTCACTTCCCAGTAAGTGCACAAACCGGTTGGTCTATCTTTCACATATCGGGATGTTTCTATTTCTCCCTCCCTTCCCATCCCTCTAAAAATAAATAAATACCATATTTTTTGGACTGTAAGACATACTTTTTCTCCCAAATTTGGGAGGAAAATGGGGGTGCATCTTATAGTCCAAATGTAGCTGAATTATAGTCTGAATGTTATTTATGTTATTAGATATTTTAGCACATTTTTTGCTTCAAAAATTTTTTTTCCCTGTTTCCTCCTCTAAAACCTAGGTGTGTCTTATGGTCTGAAAAATATGGTAAAATCTAAAAAAAAGGTTTTGCTTGTTAGTGATTTCACCAAATTTACAATGATCAATTTGAGATTATACTTTTAAATGTCATAAATCCTTTTCTTCTCATCTATATTTTAAATTCAGTTTCTTAAAATTGAAATTACTGTATTGAAGAGTAACTTCAATTCTGAAATAACCAAATCCCTGAATAGATGAAAAAGGAGAGGGAGACATTCAAATTGGCTAACATCAGACCACTTCTCAGGTTTGTGTGGCTCTTAGTACCTTAGAAAACTTGTGGTACTTATTTATACTCTTTTTAAGCAAAACTGGCCCCACCACCAGGCCCCCGTCACCGCAGTTGCTGCTGTTACACTGAACGAAGGTTTTGCTCAGGTTCAGAGCACTAGTGCACCATGGGTTGTCTGCCCAGAGCCTGTAATAAGCAATGAGCAATAGTGATGTCTCACCCTGGATGCTCTGATTATTCTACTTCCTCGTGAGGATTTTCTTATTATACTCCTGTTCGAGTTCACCAGTACTGCTTGGAATTGTTGGAATACTGGTCTGAGAAATCTTCATCTGATGACTTCTGGGAACTGTGTTGCTTCCACTTTCCTGGGTACAAGCTGATCCTTGAATTCCAAACCAATTCTCTAGTAGAATGACCTAGTCATACACTTCTCCAAGATGAACTATACATGGGCTTTAAACGCTGACATATGTGATATTTGAAATGACATAGTATCTTTTCTACCTTCTGAATATTGTTGAGATCAGTATTTTGTTTCTCTCTGTCTTTGGGTTTAGTGTTCTGCTCAGTGTGGCCTTGGACAGCAAATGAGGACCGTGCAATGTCTCTCCTACACTGGACAGGCATCTAGTGACTGTCCAGAAACTGTGCGGCCTCCATCGATGCAGCAGTGTGAAAGCAAATGTGACAGTACCCCCATTTCCAGTACTGAAGGTGAGTTTCCCAAGAGGAAGAGGCCTGGTCTCCAGTGACTCACTTGTCCTGGTCCGTGGGGTTTGAAGAGCCCCGTCAAACCAGTGTTTGTCTGGAGCATTCATGACAGCTGTGTATGTACTGGTTATGTGATCGGAGAACCTAAGTCTTTTTCGGACTCTTCCCCTAACTGTATGACCTTGTTAAGTCACTTAACATTTCTGGAGCTAAATTTACTAATCTATACAATGAGAGATTGGAGCGGATAATCTCTAAAGTCACATCTACTCATATGTGGAATGGGAAATGAACAAAATAAACTAACAAACAAAATAGAAACAGAATCACATAGAAAAGACTGGGAGCTCTCATCTTTTCTTGGGAAGGGTGGGCTGGGGAAAAAGGCAAAGGGATTAAGCAAAAAGAAAAAAACCTCCTGTACACAGACAACAGCATGGTGATTACCAGAGAGGAGGGGAGTAGGGGAGGTGAAGGAGGGAAGCGGGGAATAAGTGCTGATGGAAGGAAACTCGGCTTTGGGTGGTGAGCACACAATACAATATACAGATGGTATACTATAGAACTGTACACCTGAAACCTATATGATTTTGTCAGCCAATGTCACCCCAATAAATTTAATGAAAAATAAATAAATAGCCCTGATCAGTTGGCTTAGTTGTCTGGGCATCATCTTGCAAAATGGCAGAGTGAAGGTCACCAGTTCAATTCCCAGTCAGAGCACATGCCTGGGTTGTGGGTTCGTCCCCAGCTGAGGCATGTACAAGAGACAACCAATTGATGTTTCTCTCTCACATCAATGTTTCTTTCCCTGTCTTTCTCCCTCCCTTCTCTCTCTAATAAGAAATAAAATCTTTAAAATAAATAAATAAATCAATGAAATACCATCTTTCATTGGGGTCTTTATGGATGATGTAGGCCACCACCAGAACCTTGGGGATTGTTTAAACTATAATAGCGAAATTTAGGAAATGATTCTTCTCCTAACATTTTATTATGAAAATAATAAAAATATTCAAACATACAGCAAAGTCTAAAGAATTGTACAATGAACACCCACCATCTGGATTCTAACATTAACATTTTACTCAACTTGCTTTATCGCATGTATATCTATCTGTCCATCCCTCCAGGTAATGGTTTTTGAAAAATATGCTCCATTTTTTCAACCATCAGTTCATTTACTCATCAAACATACCTACTATGTGCCAGGCAAAGATACTGTGAAAGGAATATGACAAGGTCCCTGTCCTCACACAGATCACAGTTTAGTAAGGGTGGCAATGTGCAAACAAATAATCATCACAATTGGGCAGCAGTGTAGGGTGGAAAGAAGCTACAGGAGTCCACAGAGGATGGGGTAATCAGCAGCAGCATCATGGAGAACGCAAGCATGAGTGGGTCCCTTGGGTGGGTCACAGTTTGCCAAGAAGACGTTGAGATTCTGGGCATTCCTGCCAGAGAACAAGAGTGTGCAGACACAGTGGTGTGGGGGTTGCTCAGCAAGGCTGCCATTGGCTGGCAGGTGAGCAGGCAGAGTAAATGAAGCTACAAAGAGAGGGAGGACTTGGCTTCGGAGGGTCCTGTATGCAGTGGAAGAAAGTTAGGACTTTGTCTATGAGTTCTAGGAAACAAGTGAAGGAAATTGGGAAGTGACGTGCTCAAGAGTGTCAAAGAGCAGAGGGAGGGCCTCCCAGTGTGAGAGAAGAGCTAGAAAGTTGTTCTAAGAGTCCAGGCTAGAGATGGTAAAGTCTTGAACCAAGGCAGATACAGCAGCAATCAAAAGGAGAGTAGCAAATTGAAGAACAGGAAGATGAAATGGAAAGGAAACAAGAAGAACCTGATGTACAGTTAGACATGGGGATGAGAGAGATGGAGACTCTTTAATCATGATAAAGAATTCAGACATCTATAGGGAAATTAAACACATTAGTCCCCAAAAGCCATAATAAAATAATGGAAATTGAATAAAATTTTTAAGAATAAAAATAAATAGCCTGGCTGGTGTAGCTCAGTGGATTGAGCGCGGGCTGGGAACCAAGCGGTCCTGGTTCGATTCCCAGTTGGGGCACATGCCTGGGGTGCAGGCCGGGTCCCCAGTGAGGGCCATGTGAGAGGCAACCACACATTGCTGTTTCTCTCCCTCTCTTTCTCCCTCCCTTCCCCTCTTTCTAAAAATAAATGAAATCTTTAAAAAATAAAAATAAATAATAGAGATTGAAGAAATGGGGGGAGGTGATAGTAAAGGAAAGATCAGAAGTGTGTCACAAAATTAAAAGCAAGTAGTGGGAAGAAAATAGGAAGAGGAAGAAAAAAGATAAAATCTGCCACATTCCACGTCTGCTTTAGTTTTTTGTTTGTTTGTTTGTTTGTTTTTAATTTCTGAAAGCCTGCAGCTAAGAGTTGAAGCATTATAGGCTTGGTCTTGGCAGACTGCCCCTGATGAGGGTAACACTGCATTGCAGCTGAGGGTGAATTACAGACATGCTGGGCATCACTGCATTTGAAATACTGCTCAGAGTGATTTGTTGAAGTGCACCTGGCAGCCCGGAGTAGCCTACTCAAGCTCACCTGAAATTCTATCCCAAATGCCATTTTATTCATCTTTATGCAGTTTCAAGTTCCCTTGTAGCTTATATGATGAGTCTTTTCAGCTTCTCAGCTGCATAAGGGCATTCTGTCATCTATTTGTTGCTGCCAGGTAATGATTCATGGTGTGTTGTGAATTAGTTACCAACCCAGGAAAGGTGTGGTTGGTGTACATTGGTTTACCAGCCCTGCTGGTCGAACCGTGGCTTTGGTGGGTCTCGTTCTCCCTCTGAGAAAGCCCGGGCAGCTCCAGACATCTCATAAAATCCCTAGAACAAAACAGCTACTGAATTTTGGTTTTTAGATGGCATCCAATGTATTCAAGTCAGTGAAAGGAATGGTGAAGGTGAAGACTTTGATTTCAAGGAACTGAGGAAGACCCTTTATTTTTTTCTTAGCCATTTTAAAGAGCTCATAATCCCTCTTGGCATTCAGGTTCACATTCCTGTCTGTCTGGTTTAGGGGGGACTCTGGATTTGTGTTGGGATCATGTCACCTCGAGGTTAAATATAGTTGGCATCCAGGGAATGAGACTAGGGAAGAAGAAGCAAGCTGAGAAAGCAAAGAGAGAAAGGAGAGGCTTAGTCCATGGTAGGATGAAATCGTTTAAGTTCCCTCGTTGGTATCACTGCTTTGAGGATAAAGAGTTAGTGTACTCTTCCCAATGCAATGAATAATACCAAATTCCCAAACAAAACCTATTTCATCCAGTCTGAATATGTACAGTGTCCAGGACTCAAGTATGATTTTATTAGGAAAAGTGCAGCTGAGGTCACATCCTCGCCTGTAGCACACATGCACACGCGCATGCACAGCCTTTGCCCTCTCCCTTCCCGCCAGGTCCTGCGTCTCCGCGGGCAGTTTGACAGGCACAGCTGCTTGTACTTTTGTAATCCAGAAGGTAGACCCTTCGGTGCTTAGGTCATAACTCTCTACTCACTGCGTTCTCCCTCTGAATGTCATAAAGAACCTACAGGCACAGAGGGTATGCATTCTCCAAAAAAAGATGGCTGAATGGTCCTACCGGGTCATGGAAAGATATGTCCCTGTGTATCCCAACTCACTTCAAGGACATAATTAGGCAGGCTTTGCGAGGTTTTATGAATTAAATATAAGAGTTCTTGGAAGTTGCATTTTGGGAGTTGCTCTTGTACTCCTTGGACCAAGCCAAGGCATCAAAGTCACAATGAATCTGAATCCAACTTCATCCTAGATTCATAAGCCTCTGTTCAGTACGAGTATTTTGAAACCATGAATTTTAGGTCCGGGTTTTGAAAGATTAATGTAAAGCAGCTGGGAAAAACCCTATTGGAACATCAGTGATAAGTAGAGTCAGGTGTTGCCTGTGAAATAGGTTGCCTAAATTTTATCATTCAATTCTACCAAAACCCAAGTTACCAGCAAGACGCAGCAAACCTGGCAAGTGACTTAAGATGCTAAGAATAGGTCTAGTTCACATCACAGGGCCTATCGGCTGGTTTTCAGCCCTGGATATATTCCTAAGTCTCCCTGAGAAGAATTTAGGGATAGTCCTTAAATGCTCCCTCCCACCACAGGTTTCTGGCCTCGGGTAAAGTGAAATTTTATTTTTGGAATGGGAGAGGTATATATTTTTTAAAAAGGAGAGATGAGTTAGGTCAGCAAAATATTCCTAGAAGCCACACAGGAAGGACCTCCCACCTTTCCAAGAGCCTCACAAGAAGAAAGGTAGAAAGAGTGTCTTGTCATTATCCTCCAGGAGGGTACTTCGCTGTACATGATGATAGAAGAGCAAATCAGGCTCCTTCATCTTAACATCCTTGACCCTTAAGGCTCAGATTCCACTCCTTAAAAGGCAGTAGACATAGTGTATCTGTATGAAGAAAATGTGATACGTTCACTACAGAGATTATATTACAAAAGATTCTACCTAAAGGATTCCTTTTACAAGATCTCCCAGTGTAATTGTTTATTTTCAGATTATGTCTGACTTGGGCGTAGAGAGACTCTTACTTTATAGATATTTTAGATATTAGCTAGATATCAAGGCCAACTGAAGACGGTTTAGAAATTAAAGCAGAACTTTTCTGTTACTTATTTGTGTTCAGTAGGAAAATGTGGTTTAATTTATGTGCAATTTGTCCAGAAGGGTTTTATCACGGATGTAAACTGTGTATGGCTTAAAAGGTGGGAGTGAAAAAGGACTATCCCACACTTTCGGTGGGCTCTGAGGAGGAGGCACGTTAGTGAGGGATACATTGTATAATGAAGGCCTCTCAACTGCAGAGGCACAGTGCCAGTGAGTCGTTCCAAGTGCTCAACAAGTCAGTCTTCTCTAAGCTAAGAAAGTGACAGAGGGGCGGTACATCCATACAATGTAAAACTGGTACTAACGTTTTTTAGTACATTTAGCCTTCTGTAATAATAGGAACTTTAAATGTCTTGATGTGTCTAAAATCACCCTTCGCTCATGTAATTTTACACAATTTGGGGATGAAGATATAGCTGAAGAGCAATATTCAGGCTATTCTGAATGCCTCTGACCTAGAACCCTCCTTTCAAACATTCCCCCTGCTCTAAGGTGGCAGAGCAGACCTTCTGATAATGGCCCACAGGTTGACTTACCATCAGTGGTATCAGCCAAGAATACAGAAGTTTTGGCAAGCAGAAACCTTTCTTTTTTTTTTCCACTTAGATGCTAAAAATGCTTCCAAAATAGAGTGGTTTTGGAGTCAGACAAACCTGAGTTCTGGTCTCAAGTCTTAGGCCAATGAGCTGTGTGCCCAGCATGGGTTTTGTGGCATTTCTGAGCTTCGGTTTTGCCGTCTGTGTAAAGCTGATGTTTCATATATTTAAAAGGATTAAATATATAAATATAGGAAGCCAACTAAGACAGTGCCTGGCACATCGGAGGCATTTGGTGAATTATTTTTAGTGTTGTTATTACTAGGTTAAACTCTTACAGAGTTAAAAGACAGAGAATAAAAGACCAGTCATAGTTACCTTTGGTGAATAGATTTTCATCAATCCAAAGACTGATTTTTCCAGGTGGGCAGTCCCTACAAAGCAAAACCAAAAGGTAGGAAGGGAATGGTCCTTGTACCCCCTCCTTTGTGGAAGCCCCCTAAACTCCACCCAGGCTGAATGTCCTAGAGTCCAAGTGTCACCATTTTAGTATGCCATCAAAGCCCAACCTTGGACCACCCCCACCCAATCATCATCTACGTGCTCCCTGCTTAATGTCTTTCTGTTGATTTGCTCATGTGTGCCAATGTGTCACCCTTCCTGGGAGCCTATATGAGTATCGACGTGCACCCAGAGAAACAGTACAGCAGGACTGTCTCACCGGCAGGTGAGTCAGTCGCCGTGAAGGGAGAGCCAGTAAGTGGAGCGCTCGGCCGTGCTGCGCGCCACGGTGTGTGCTTCGGATGTATTACCTCGTGTAAGCCCCACTACATCCCATCCGCAGGTCTTGTCACCGTCTCCATTTCACTGACCAGAAAGCGGCGGTGTGGAGAGGAGAAGTAACTTGGCCTAGACAAGCACACACTGGGAGGGGGCCGAGCCAGAATTCACCCGCGGGCCTGACTCCAGACCTGCGCTTCTCACCCGCGGTTTAGTGCTGCAGGTGCGGGCAGGTCCCCAGACGCTCTTACACGATCTCTACCTCCCTAAGCGTGGTCCTGCTCCTGGGACCCAGCTAACTTCCTGCTTTTGATCCGGGTAGTCAGAATCGAGTTAGCTGGGAACGAACTTAACAGAGGTATTGGGAAATTCAGAGAGGGACACACTGGCTGCTGGTCCCCAGTCTGCCCCAGGCTAGACACCGCTGCTGGCCCGGGAGGGCGCCCTGGGCTGCTGCACGCCCAGGAGCGGGGCCTCATCTCCAGCACCAGCGTGAAGAGCCAAGTCCCGAGTATTTATGTTGACGAGGGCCTGAGTGGGTGGGCGGAGGAGTTGTTGGAGGGAAAAACAATTTATGAATATTTTATTTTACTCTATATTTGTTATGTATTATTGAATCCGATTCCAAAGTCTAAATCTATAAGGAAAAAGCTGTGAAGCTGCTTGTATTTTGCTCTTCTCATAGTTTTCCTGGTCCAGTGACTCCCATAAATGGAGTAATGAGTCTTCCAATAAAGTTGTATGTGTTCCCAGGAAATATTCCTTATTTGGTCGGCAAACTGACTTGTGCCTATAGGACAGCACTTTCTCAACAGTAATCTAAATGTTGCATCCTCATTGAGAAGTTCAGAATGCAACTCACTGTCATCAGCTAGCAAGAGATAATTCGCCACAGCCAGGTGGCTCGGTTGGCTGGACATCAAAAGGTTGCGGGTTTGATTACCAGTCAGGGCACATACCTAGCTTGCAAGTTCAAGCCCCAGTTGGGGTGCGTATGGGAGGCCAGAGTGCATGTGAGAGGCAACTGACCAATGTCTGTCTTTCTGTCTCTCTCTCTCTGTCTTGCTCCCCCACCCTCCCTCTCCCTCTCTCTGTAAAATTCAATAAATATATCCTTGGGTGAGGATTAAAAGAAAAACTAATAGTGTGGTAATGACACTAATTCAATATTCTACCCTAATCGGGGACTTCCTGTGCACGAGGTGAAAGCATAGGGTATACATGTTACAGACAGGGCGGGACCTCTCATCGTCCCTCTTTGCTGACAAGGAAACTCAGGCATGGAGAGGTTAACCGGCTTGTTCAGTCATAAAGTTAGTAAATGATAAAGCTGAGATTAAACCCAGGCAGTCTGGCTTCTAATTTTATCTCCTTGTACTATTAAAACAACCAGTCCTCCTCTATCTGATTATCAGCTAAATCATTTTTATATTTTGGCAAAGAAGGCCAAAGCTAAAGTGTATTTTGTGTTTCAAGCCGCCCTGTGAGTTTCTCAGAGTCTATTGCAGAGTCTGCGCTGGTGGCATCCACGGGCGGGTTGCCCACATGGAAGGCGGCTTGGGATTAAAAGCAAGTGAAACTGTGCCGGCCCCTCTCATCATTGGAGCTCAGCTCTCCTTGCCATTTTAATAACTGTGTTACTTTGACAATGTATCCTTCTTGGTTACACTGATAAAACATATTTTTTCCACAAAAATGTTCTTAGTCTAAACTTTTTTTTTTGGTTATTTTTGACTGGTCATGACAGAGAGGAAAAGAAAAAAAAAGTGACATCCAAGTTAAAATACATGGAGATATTTTCACCTCAAATTCAAACTTGTTAGACAAAATATTGACTGATTTCTTTATTTTAGTGCAAAGTTTAAAGAAAGTTTTTACATCTCTCCTCTCTGCTTTCAGCCAAAACGTTAACTTACTGAAAATCGTATTGTGGAAACTTTCTATTCAAATTTCTAACTTCTATTCTCTCTGTAAATCAAATCTTGATTAAGAGAGTTCAATGATAGCAGAGCTTACATTTTCAGAGGGTTGGGGGTTATAGTTCAAAGATTCAGGTCTTTCACTGAAAGAGCCTTGAAAGTGAGAATGGGGCAATTGTTAGCTGACTTTTCACTAATAAGAACTGTAAACTTTCCTCTGCCTTTGCACTTAATTTCCCAAGCTTATCACGTGGCTCATGTACCATGTACATGATTTCTTTGAACTTTGGAGAATTTCTGAAGCCAGGAAAAAACAAGCAAACAACAACAACCAGAGCACTGCTCTGTTCCGCTAAACTTCACCCAGTGTTCTGCCTGATTCTAATTACCTTCAACAATTTACCCAGGATGCTTCAGTGTAACCACCTGGAAAAATGAGGGTGGAACTTTGATTCTGGGAGGCATATGGGAATTTAATTACTAGGTTTAAAAGTATTTAAAATCCCCAGATAAAAGTGACCAGAGGCCTGGAGAAGAATATCATTATTAGCAGTAGAGGGGTTCTTGGGGGTGGTGGGGTCACTGAGAATCAAAAGCCCGTGTCCCTTTCTCTGAGATCCAGCCCTCAGCCCCATCTTCTGTAACCTGCCTCAAGGGGAGATGGAGAAAGAATCATTTATTCACCTTCTGGCTGCAAGAAGGGCAGGCTTCAGGCTTCCACTGTGGCAATTCTAGCACCGAGGAGAAAATACACATAGGAAAAAAGAAGGCCATGTCTCACTTCCAAATTAAAAAAAGACATTTCTACATGTTTCCATAACCCACAGACTGCTGCCATCTGAGGCCAACCCCTCAAAGTTTTCCTCTTTGTCTAGTGTCGTTGCTGAATCTAGGCCACTGTCAGCAATCCTTTTCATTCGCCCCGGCCCATCCCCATGCCTCACAGATGCAGAGATTCTCCCGAGACATGTGTACTTTGGTATCAAACAATGCAACTCATGTTTGATTTTGGATAACCTCGCACTGCTGAATAAAATAACCCTTGAGAAAGAAGCAATAAAAGCGCTGTAAGAAAAATGACTCATGTTTCGAAGCTGTCTAAAGTGATCACTTATCCAAACAAATGGTAATTCTTTCAAGACATAGTGGGCATGCACCATACTTATAAAAGTCTGGGAGGAAAGCCTTGCAATCGTTTTTTGTTTTTTTTTTTTTAATTTGTGTTAAAATATATCAAAAGAATGTTTCTGGTGGGCTGTCCCAGACAGGGTAAGCTTAAAAATAAAAACAAAAACCACAGGGATGTGAAAGCCAAGGTGGATTGGCACAAGGGGAGGTCCTTGCCGAACATCCGGGCTTGTTGGCTTGTTTATGTACTTGTTTATGTGCCTCTAATTGTTTTCCATTTTCTGCCCCCATTTGGTAGAGTGCAAAGATGTGAACAAAGTGGCTTATTGCCCGCTGGTGCTGAAGTTCGAGTTCTGCAATCGCGCTTACTTCAGACAGATGTGTTGTAAGACCTGCCAAGGACAATGACCCACGGAAAGCCAGAGAGAGCGCCTTGTCATTTCGTCGTGGAAATGTGTCCATCAAAGGGAGCCACCCAGAGGAAGAGGATTGATGTCCTTGCAAATACATTACCCTGTGGAAAACGTAACCACTGGTCAGCCTTAGCTGACAGGATTTCAATATTATTTTAACTTCTGTGAAGTAGGATTTATTGATCCAAAGTGCTGGACACAGTTTCAGGAGGGAGTGCCAGATTGGAGAGATCCAAACAACACAGGGAGACTTGCTTACTGTGGAGCGTTTGTGTTCTTTCGAGTAAATCCAATAGCCTGTTTACCTCCTTGGACCATTAAGATAATTTTTATTATAGACTTAGCAATGACACTGAATCCATGTGTATTTAAAACTGTTTAAAAATGTAGCTGTTCTGATTTGGTCAACTATGGAAGTAAAGAAGATTCAGAAATCTTAAATCATAGCTTAAAATATTTACTATACTTTATCTCACTACCACAGCACCACAATTTAAATTCTAAAAATGGGCTTTGAACTGTAATTTAAGGAGCAATTATAAGTCAAAAGTAATGAAAGCTTGTATGATTTTTCTTCCTTCTCCTCAATTTCCTTACGAATAATCCCCCTGTTCTGAACACTGCTGTGAGCCATATATAAACTCTATTAAACTGAACAACAGTGAAGGACTTAGTTGAAAGCAGTGCATCAGTTACTGCAGCTGTGCAGGTCTATAAATTCAGTGCTAAGACTGTGGCCAACCTGCCATTGTGCAAGTGAAGCTGAGATTTCCATTAAAACTTTAAGAGAAAAAACATTTCAATGTCACGCTGAAGCCAGACCGGCGGTATGGTAGAGACTGAAGTACCAGGCCCTTGGCTGCCATCCCACAGGATGCCTCAGCTCTTAATCAGAGTCACTCGGACTCACTTGTGTTTACATCCTCGCGAGCCACAGAGCGGCCGCTGCCCCGCTGGGTCGCTGTGTGCGTGTTAGGCTTACTGAGACAATGCCATACAAAAGATAGACGGGCTCAGTAACAACCAGGGTCTTGCTCAGACCCTTTTGCTGACAATTACGATGGGTTCCAGATGTCTCTTCTACGGCAGAAGGGCATTTATTTATATGGGAGCAAGTGTGTGTGTGTGCGGGCGCTTTGGAGTGCATGGGTAGGTGAGTGTGCATGCACAGAAATGTGTGTTTCTGTGAGGTTTGAAGTAGGCAAGGGATAACAACCAAAGAAGAAAATGCATGAAGACTAGAGATCATAAAGCATAATTTTAATAGTCACTCAACCAAGTATTTTATAATTTTTATGGATACTGCAATTAAACGTGAAGCCCAATTTCTTGAGCAAGTCAAGTTCTAGAATCAAATCGACCTGATTTAAATCGACTTGCTCATCTATTCCCTACCCACAAGTTTCACATCATGCTCATCAAAAGATCTGACAGTGAACATTTCTTTAAAAAAGAAAGAAGAAAAAGAGGGTACATGTTTCTTACTAACGTTTTGTACTTGAACACTCGTAGCTAGCGGCGGTTCTTGATGAATGTGCTTGGTGTCCTGCACGTGTGACCACCGTGCCACACCGCACCTCCGCCTCCAACCTGATGGCTGCTTCGTAAAGATGCTACATGCAGTTAAAGAGGATGTTTGACTTCCATCCATCACTGCGCTCTGAAACTCTATGTCAGGCATATGGCTTATCCCATGACCTAATGTGGGTGATGAGGTGCTATCAGAAAGGAAGAGAGACTCACACACTTCAAAAACTAACCTAGACGTCAGGTTTGCTGTGGAGAGTCAGCACAGGATGCTGCTCTGCGTGCTCAGACATGGCCATTTTTATCTCCGCCAGCTTTCTCCACCCCACAGCTCACCTCCCTGAACTTCCCAGGGAGAGCTACTAATGATACTTGAGAGCTGTTGCCAGGGCCCCTATCTGTGCTGCTCTTAGAAGACCAGCCTCGGTGCATGTTAGCCATTCAGTTGAAGGGAGGGCGGCCCGTGGGCAGCGTGGCCCCAGCACTGAATTTCCTTGGTGCTCTGCAAGGGGCAGCTCACTCGGTGCTGACATGCCCTGGTGACATCGACAAAAGAGGAGTGGTTTCTGTGGCATTTTAGACACAGGTTCTATTCAGATCTGCTTTTCTCCAACTTAAAGATCAGCTCATGTTTTTCTTTCCAAAAGATTTCTTACATGACTGTTTAAAGACTATTTTTTTTAACCTCACCTGGAAACAACCACTGTGAGGGCCATCCTCCTGGGCCCCCTGCAGGCCCCCGACTGGTGCTGGGAGAGGAGGGCACCCAGGGTTTCCCCCTGGACTGTACACAGGCACCAGGGAGCTCCCTAGGCCAGTGTCAGGTCACCTTTACAGGAGAAACCAAGCACAGAATATAACAAGACTAACATCTTCAGATAGGCCCTGAATTTAAATCTGAGTGGGGGGAAAAATCACATTCCACAGCACATCACAGTACCGCTGCTACTCTCTAGTCAATCGGTGGCTACATAATGTTCTTTTCCTAAACAGTAACAATAGAGTCACCAGTGGAGGCTAAGCCACAGAGGCAGACCCTCCAAAAATAGTGCGCTATATAGACTACTTAGGGACCCCCAAGGAAGCTGGTACCCTGCAGCTGAGAGCAGTACCTACCACTGGCATAAAGGCCTGCCCTACACTGAAAGGGAAACGTACCCAACTGATTAAATCCCCTGAGACACATATGACTCTCCAACCCGTTCATTTCATTAGGAATCTTTTGAGTGAATGTCACATAGGTATCCTTAATAATACAGAATGAAATTACCTTTGTATTATTGTGATTAGTTGTTGCTTATTATTTTGTACTCAGTATTAATGTGGTACACTGTTACTTTTATTTTTTGCTTTTGTAAATTATATTCTAATTTATTGCCATGTTTCCTAACACTTGTCCTTCATTCATTCTCCTGCTTGTACTGAAAGTGAAAAGTCATTGTAACACTTGATGGAGTGAAATTCCACACCAGGCACAGATTTTTTAACATAGATAATTTAGTAAAAATAAAAATTCAGCTTGTAAGAATGATTCAGATGGAAGTTGTCTACTTCTTGAATAGCTAGTATTAAACTTGAGGTAGGAGGAATCTGTCTCTTGGAAAACCACAGCTACATCTCCCAAATTTTCCAGGTAGTATTCAGGATTGAGTTAATCTGAATCCTTATTATTATTACCCTCCCCAGAGATCGCACGTATTTTTATTTCAGTGATATCTAAACGCAAGGGCTTTGGATGCTTCTGGAGGGGTCATATCCTCAGATGCCACCAGTCAGCTCTTCTAAGACTAGAAGGGAAGTCCAGATTGGCCACTGCCACTTACTTTCCATCACCGAGCTCACAACTATTTGCCCCCTGCTTTTGTCTTCCATGTAAATTCTTTAGCATAGGAAAGGATGCTGAACAAAAGAGTTCATACTTGAAGGATTTTTCTCCTCAGAGTCAACAGGGAGCATAGAAACATTGTGTTTGCTGAGTTGGGGACACTATCTTATGTAAAGGAAACTCAGCAGCCAATAGGCTGCTTAGTTATTTGAGTATTTTCATAATGACAACTTCGTCAATTACCTAAGAAGATGTGGAAAGCCCAAGCATGGTTGTGCTTAATCCACTTAGCCCCATGCGTCATACACACCCCTTCAATCTTACACAGTAGAAGTCAGGTGAGATGATTAGATAGTTGTGGGGAGTATTTCCATGACGTCATCCCAGAAGCCGGAAGTGGCCGAAGCGTGATGAATGCGCAGTGAACGAGAAGACCATGGGACGCACCGTTTGAAGTCCCCGCTGCATTCGCGAAGAGTACATCTGCCGGAAGTTGGAGAAGTGGGATACCAAGAAACAAGGCCCGCCTTAGCTTAGATTCCTCAGATTCAAGTCTATCTTTTCACCTACGGTTGTTTTCCAGCTTTCAGTTAAATGTGTTTTTTTCCCCCTTCGAAATATCTAAAGCAGGGGTCCCCAATCCGTGGCCTTTTAGGAACGAGGCTGCAAGTAAAGCTCCCCTGAGCTCCACCTGCTGTTCCCCCGCCAACCCCTGTCTTCCACGAAGGTGGTCCGTGGTGCCAAAAAGGTTGGAGGCTGCTGATCTAAGCACACTGTCCTACTTAGGACACGGACCCCAAGACAATCTACCCTCCTCGCGGTTTCTGCCACCCTCCCGGGGGCACTTGGATCATTCCTAAGAATGTATTCTCCAAAAGGCCAGGTGACTTCTTTTTCAAGTAAATTAGAGAGAAAGTTGGATATTGACCTTGGTGAGAAAAATGTGTGAATTGATTCAACTAGAATAAGATTCATCACTTTTTTAAATGGGGGAGTGGGGAATGTGGTCACAGAAAAGAGAAAAGATCAGCCACTGAGTAGAAAAGTGATGGAGAATCTGCATTTGGAATTCTCTCTCATTCATATCCTCAGAATGTGTGGGATAAACTCACAAAGGTTATTTAAAAGAACAGCTGTCCACAATGGTTTTGTGCCTCAGACTTCGAAACCTCAAGCCAGGACTTAAAAGGAAAGTGGTCTTTTCTCCCATCTCTTTCTCACAGGGTTGTTTCTAGCATTCCTTGTCCCTCATTTTATCCTCAGACGGTATCTGAGGCCAGAAATGGAACCGTGGTTTGGGGCTGGCTTCACTCTGGGAGGGAACCGCCGTTAAGCTTGTATTGTCTTTTGGGGGCTGGCTCTCCTTAGCCTGCTGAAAGCCTGGAGCTGCATAGGTGACAACAGCTGATTATCAGGGCGACATCCTTTGCTCCCTGGAACAACACTGGGTGGTTACACGAGAGCCCAATAGCACCCAGTGTCCCCCACTCCGGGGACTGGGGAGCCTGAATAATCCTGTTTACTCTAGATGAATGGAATGGAACATCAGCCTGACCAGTCCAATTTCCCCACCCAAGACCTTAAGGCTTGGGAAATGCAATCAAGAGGTCTCCTCTTGGATCTTCGCTAGAATACCTTAACTTACAGAGGAGTTTCACATGAGAAGGGGCAAGTTCTCACACCAGCTCCAGACCCCCCTGAAGTCACAATGCCTCCCTCTGGTCGATGGCTCAACACTGGGTGGCTCTACTAGATCCAGACCAGGAAATGTCTTGGAGGAGCCTGGTCTGTGTCCCCAGTGAAGGCAGTTGTGAGCAGTAATTGTGAGAGGAGGCCCCTAAGGTCCCAAGCAAACGGAGCAGTAGGACTTTCCAGCCCAGGCCGGGTGTGGCCTCTGTGTCTAGAGAGTGGCATCAGCCATGGGCATTCGTATACACAGGCGTTACTTGCTGAGTACCGGCTGTGCCGGCCCTGGGCTACACACTTGCATGTGCTCTCGTATTGAAGGGGTTACAACTCGACTATGAGGACAATACTATCAGATGCCAAAATTGAGGCTCATGGAGGCTCAGCTGTTCTCAAGGGCCACAGAACCAGTGAGGGGAGCCTTGCCTTTTCGGCACATGGAAGAGAGCTGCCCAGTCTGCATTTGGGACAGGGAAGTTCAGAAGGGCACAGACAGAAACTGACTCACCAGCCCAGAGGAGACAGGTCCTCTTTCTTGGGGGCCCAAGAACTTGAGAGGGACCTCAGGGGTCAGGAAAGGGGAGAACTTTGGGCTCCTGTCTCGGTAGGTAGTGGTGGTGTTCACTATGAAAATTCCTATGTCTGGTGACAAAATTGCAAGTGAGGGCCCAACGTGGTTTCCAAGCATGTAGTTAGAGTCTGTGGGAAGATCAGAGACCTTCGAGGATGGACAGCGTCTGCACTGGTAGTTAGCAGCCAAACATAACACGGAGGCTCCCTCTCCCCTGCAACGTCCTGTTTTGAATCATAGAGCCTGTTCGTGCCTGACAGCCCCCCGCACCATTTCCAGACATGCCAGATGGCCTCGCTGACCTGTTTCAACACACTGGAGCTGAATGATTCCTGGGTTGGCTTTGGGGTAAATTTTTAGAAAGAAAGATGGGTTTTTCTCTGTCTTAGTCAGAGCAGGACCATTGGGGCTTGAAAACTTGGGCCATCAGGCTGCTGGCAGCAAGTACATTCTTTGACCTTCTGTGGTGGGTCCGCAGAGTGGAACCAGGTGTTCTTTCAGCCCATGCCAGAATGTACTGGCCGCCCAACTGGCCACCTGCCTCCACCCCACCGACGGGGCTTTGGCTGGCCTTCTACCAAACAGCTGTGCTGGGAGCCACAGGTGGCCGCCCACGCTTGTGCCCAGGCCAGCAGCTGCATTGGCTTGGCTCAGCCTGGCAAGAGGGACCTCATGTCCCTGTGCCCCTTTGCCCCAACTCCTCCCCGAGCCAGGTCATTCAAGGGGCTGGGGATAAGGAAAACCAAAGCTTAAATACACTGAAAATGTGCTTTTGTAGTACAAAGGCAATCAGAAAGCATCCTGTTCTCTTCTCCTTCAATGTAATCAATTTGGCATTTTATGTCAATCATTCAAATTAATCTTATGTGAATTAATAATTAGTTCTTGTTTGATGGGTGTATTATTGTTAGAATAAAAGTCTCCTAATGCTATGTATCTATATAAATGTAAAAGCGAGGGAAGATGACATCCTTACATCAAAAAAATATCAGTATCTGGGAAACCATTCTAGGTGTCTAGACAATCAAGAGCATTATTTGACATTCTGTAACAACATGCACAGAAGTGGCTAAAATATAATATGAGTTTGAATTTAAGTGAGTAGCAAAAAAAAAATGTTATCACACCTAAGCTACTTACAATAAAATAATTTGATTCAGTCTTGAACTTTAGAGCACAAAAATGCAAATTTGAGAAATTAAATATTTTATGTTGAGATTAAAAAGAGAAAGTATATGTTGAAATTATGAAGTAAGACTTAGCTTTGAAGGTTTTCTGAATGCAGGCTGAGCCAGGCAGATGTCCTTGTCCTGCATCCAGGGTCCGAGTTCCCTCCAATGAGGGAAGCTCCTGTTGGAGGGAGTGTGGGGAACACACTACTTTATTTCATCCCACATTTCATCTTAGCTGCAGAAAGTACAAAAAACAACTATCTCGTATGTCTGGCTTTCTAAATCAATGTGCTAGAACTTAACTCTCCAAATGAGCGTCGTCCCCTTTCATGTAAGTGCTGGAGTTCACTCTGTACTCATTCTAAGAGTAAAATCGTCATTCAGAACATTTTTAAATTGCTTGTTTAGACTATCTCCCAGTGTAGGGTGGATTTGACTTTTGTGAAAGTCTAAAACTAAATCTGGTGAGTAAATTGCATATAATCATTTTGGCTACAAATATCTTACGTGTCTTATGAATTGACCCCAAGTGATATACAAAAGGAACTCCAACTATGTTTTGAGTAGGTGATTGTTTTGAAGGATTTCGCTCATACGGGCACAAAAGGGGTGGTGTTTTGTCTACAAATTATTGGCATTGCTTTATAATCCAACTTAAAATTAATATAATACAGCACTTCACCACATGTTTTGCTATTTCCAGTTCTAAAATTAGCTGGAACCTGGACCACCTAAATGGTGTGTTATCTTTTAGGGAGGAGAGAGATCGCTGACCTCTCAGGATTGAATAAACCTTAAACCCAGGAAGCCGAACTGCTTCTCCAGACTCCCAAAATGGGTAAACAGCTCTTCTTACCTGATTCTTTTTCCTAGAGTCTCTGGAGTAAAAACTCTCCTTCCAGAGGGGCCAAGTGACCCAGGTCCGTCGGCAGCATTAATGGAGCTGGGACCGAGCAGGCGAGAAGAGGCCCCTGAGGCTCCTCACCGCTGATGCATGGCAACCATATCCATGCACCCGATTTCCGTGTTCTGTGGGTGTTCCATTTCTTTCTTTTTTTTTTTTTTTTACTTTTTTATTGAATTTATTAGGGTGACATTGATTAATAAAGTTATATAGATTTCAGGTGTACAATCCTATAATATATCATCCGTATATTTGTATTGTGTGTTCACAACCCCAAGTGAAGTCTCCTTCCATCACCATTTATCCCCCTTTGCCTTCTACCTCCCCAGACCCACCTTTCCCTCCGGTAATCACCACACTGCTGAGGGGTTTGTTGTTGTTGTTTTTTTTTTTTTGCTTAATCCCGCCATCTTTTTCACCCAACAGGCAGCCTCCTGTGTATTCCATTTCTGTAGCTTGAATCACTTCCTTTTTACTTAAATGATAATTCCAAGATAAGCCTGTGTTTCAAGTAATCCTTAACTGGCTGTGTGTCAGCCTACACTCCAGCATGGACTGCTCCCTTAACCTGCCTTCCTCCGAAGTTTTCAAAGAAGTTGTTAATGTGTAAACAGATATGTAAACACATAGGAGTCAGCTATTGTAAGGAATTCCAAAAGTGCATATTTTAAAAAGGATAGTTATTACCTTATTTACCTACCTTCAAAGTGTGAATTTTCACCATATTACATATATACATCAAGACACAAATCAGAAAGTTATTTTCAACATGCCTTAAACACCATAATTTTTATATCATTTTCCCCTGAAAAATTATTCCCTGAATCATTTTTAATTCATACCCTCTTCCTCTAAACAGCTTCAAAATGTCTCCTTGGGTGGCCAAGAATTATCGCTTTCCAAAATTAGCAATGTCAGCTATGACTGGGGACAGTCTTAGGGTTCATTGTCACTCTGAATCAAGAAGAACACTTCATGTTAAATGTGTTTACATTTTCCCCCCAAATAGCCTAACCAGACTGATTTTTTGTCAACTTTATAATAATTCAATTACTGATAATTGACTAGGAGAAATGTCCTGATAAGAGACAGATGGGATCCCTTCAGGAAGTTCAGTGAAAAAAAGGGTTATATATTTATTTAATGCAATGTTCTTTGTATGAGTGAGGGATGCTGAGAAATTTGTGAGTACACAAAACATGGTTTATTATTATTATTATTTATCAATTATTCTATTATTTTGCATATGAACAATTGTAAACCTACTTTTGCCCCACCCTATATTTAATTCAATGTCCTTTGCTTTAGGCAGTAAATTAGCAACTTCCATCTGTTTATATTTGTTTTATGTACTTTGGAAATTTTCAAATATGGGCAAATATAGAAAGAATACTTTAATGACTCCAACTTCTTCATCCAGCTTCTGCAAAAATCGACTGATGGCCAGCCTCGTTTCCATATATTTTCGTCTGCTGTAGACTATTTAAGCAGATATGTCATTTTGTGGCAGGCAGTTAGGCAGGCCTGAGCAGAGCCAGGGCAATGGGCCAGGTCCAGAAGGTCACCAGGGTGGAAATCCCCGGGTGCCTAGCAATGGGCAAAACTGGGGAAACAAGGACCTCGCCCCAGGGTAACCTTTCCTCCCCTAGCATATCTCTGGTCATGGGGTTTAGACCCCCTGACTTTTCATATCGATGTTCATATGGCTCACACCCTCCCCTCACCTTTCCTCCCTTGGCATTTCCCTAGTCATGGAGTAGAATCCCTTGCAGGAAGAACAAGGGACCAAAGAGTGGCCGCATGTGACTCCCATTCGGGACCTTGCACAGCCACTCCCTTACGCATTAACCCCTGGGATAGCCTCTAGGCTTCAGTTGTGTTACAGCTCCAGGCCCAGAAAAGCAGAAAAATCAGACAAGCGATGCCATGACTGTCATCAGGACCAAGGTCACACCTGGAAAGCAGAGGAACATTCTGTTAAGATCCTCCCCTAACATCTCCACCCTTAAAAGCCCTTAGGACTGAGGACCTCGCAGGGCTCTGTCTATGGAACATGTCTGCACCTTTCCCCACCCCCTTCCCCAGGGGAGTTTTCCTTGCCTTTCTCTTTCTCCTAAGCTCCAAGGGCCCTTCTTTAGCCTCTGTAATTTGTTTCCTGAGCCCATATATCCTATGGCTCACTTTTTCTACCTCTGTGACTTTCTAAATAAACTGTTTCTTATAGTTTGAGTCTTGACTTTGTATTCTTTCTTAGCCAGAACTCAAGTACCGAGGTTGCTGAACCGAGGTCCAGTCCAACTCCACCGGTCTAACACCTGGTGCCATTCTGCTGCCAACAACTTCATCATTAAGCATTTTGAAATGTATCTTTAAAAGATAAAGTTTTTAATAAAAAGATTATACTATAATTAACAAAATATTTATATTTTCATTATGAAATTGAATTTGCTCTAGTAGTGTCACCAAACTTCGGGAAAGTAGTAGTAATTTTATATATCTATTTTGTGCATTATTCCAGGCAGTGTTGTCAGCGCTTTCTGTCAGTTATCTTATCATCATTATTATTGATTTCATAGAAGAGGAAGCTGAAGCTGAGAGAGTTTGAGACACTTGCCCACTGGCAAGTCCAGCCTGACAGGACTGTCGAAGACCAGGATTTATGAGAAAACAATTCTTCCAACATCAGGGACTGTCTTATTTCTCCCTGTTGCTAATCACATTCAGGAAAAGGAACATCCAGCATTGATCTCCGCTTCTTGGTCCCAAAAGAATGTTATAAAAACAAGTAGCTCATGGAGAAAACAAATGCTCCTTCTCTGGTCCTTCTGGACCATGGCTGCTTGCAGCCTTAGACACGTAAGACAACATTGCTGATACAGCTGCCTTCTTGTTGCAAATGATTTTTATCCATGCTTTTCTTTACAATCAGCACTTCAAGAGCTACCCCCAGTTAATGAAACTTCTCTTGAATTCCCTCTTCAGTCTCCAACTCCATTGCAAAATTTCCAGCTGTAACCATTAGTAATGAATAACTAATTGCAACCAGGCTCGACTGCAGAATAAAGTGTGTAATTAAAAGTTATCTTTGTAGGAAAGTGCCATGATGTCTGCAAATAGCTTTCAAAGGACTGATGTTTTGAAATGGGGAGAGGGGTTTGTAGAGAGCAAGCAATAAAACAAATGTCGCAAATGTTCATAATTGGTGAATATAGGAGATGGATACATGAGAAGAAAAGCATCCATCCCCATAGAAAGTGTGTGTGTGTGTGTGTGTGTGTGTCCATGTGTGTGTGAGAGAGAGAGTGCAAGAGGGGGCAGGGAGAGAGGAAAGAGACAGAACAAGCAATGTTGTATTGATCTATCAGTCAAAGAGAGCGGAGTGACTCTTCCCTTTCTCTTCTTTCTCAGCAGGAAACCAAGTGAAGGGCAGGAGTTGCAGCCACAAGTCTTTCATGCACAGTGGCCAGAAAGGAGAGCAACTGGGCTGAAAACCAATTCTGAATCCTAGTCCAAGCATGAGTTTTTCTCCAGTGATAGCAGTGGTTCCCAGACTTGCAAATTTCATGGGCCAGTGAAATTTCAAAACTACTTTGGAGACTGATACAGAGAGGCTCACTTTTTACTTTGCCAAGTAAGGACATTAAAAAAAAAAGTTGTCATTTATTATTGCTGTACAAGGTACCTTTCTTTTAAACGATACATTTTATTTTATTTTTTTTAAAGAAAGTACATTTTAACACACCCAAAGTGAATGTTTCACTTTAGCAGAGGTTGCCATGGTGTCCTTATTTTTCTATTTAATGTAGTTTGAATCAGAAGGCTTTTAGCTCCAAGTATACAAATCTAAACAAGCAACTTAAATACTAAACACAGGGAAGCTCTGGAGTGAAGTCCACTGTTCCAGCAGGTTCTGCAGGACCGGGGGCTTCTCCCCAACCTTTCCCTCTGTTCGAGTGACCATGATTTCCTTCCTATGCAAGCTGGCAGCAGCAGTCCTCCGACGCACACAGGAGAGGCAGCAGTGAGCAAAGAGCAGAGGAGTAAGAGTGTTCCCAGGAGCCCCCAGCAAATGTGCCTTTAGGACACAGCGGCCAGGACTGAGCCACATTCCATGCCCTGGCACCAGCGAGGCTGAGAGTGTCTGCAGGACTTTCCTGCTCTGCTGGAAGCTGCCTCTGCTACAAGGGGCAGGGATCAGCTCTGCACAGGAATCGGCTAGGTGCAAGGACCTAGGAACAGACTCAGGTCTCTGAAAGGCTCCTCTGAGTCTGGCATGAATCCAAAGTCTGATATTTGGGAGCTAATCACTTAGCAATTCCCATGCTGAGGTCTTCATTGCCTATTGTGCTTATATCCACTGTCTAAGAGGTGCTTCATTTAGTGTCATCCAAGTTTAGAGCAGAGATCTGTTTAAATATCAAAGTCTTGCCTAGCCAAGTGATATTATAGCTCTGTTGAAAAAAGCTAGAGCGATTTCCCATCATTTTACCCCTAGTCACATGGGAACAACTACCCATCTTTAGGAACTGCCTTATTGAATTATTCATGAAAGCAAAGGTATTCAGACCCACAGAACTGGCCTTCCTTTGCTACACAAAGGAAATTGAAACAGCTCCTAGTGGGAGTTAGTGTAATTAAAATGAACTGTTTACTATAGTGACAAGCTATGGAAAATGTGATAACCCACAAATAATTTTAAAACAACATTTTAGCCTGCAGCTGAAGTCTCTTCCATCACATGTACCATCACTAAAATTATACAAAAGATAAATTACAATTTTAATAAAAAACTGAAGAAACAGATTTCTAGGATGACAGTGAAACAATAATATAGAATCTCTCTTCCCCTAATCTAACGAAACAAACAAAAGAAATAAAAATCACCAACAGCAAACGAACAAAAGAGGCAGAATAATTTTCAGCTGTCAATACTGAAAAATGGTAGTGGAAGAAAAATCTTGTGCAACCCACAATTTGACATGACTTCGAATTTTGCCCCCACCCATCATAAATGGTACTTAGAAAAGAAGGTGAGTCCACCAAATCCTTGAAAATTCTCACTAAGACTCTCAAACATGGGAAGAAGCTGACTGAAACCGAGCAGGTGGCTGTGGGAAAAATAGGCTCATTCTAGAGCAGAAGTCCCTGCCCGCCACAACTTTAGAGATAAAGAAAAAGCAGTGCTCCGTGAAAAACAGCATGGGCATTTGTCAAAAAATTAAACATAGCATTACCATATGTTCTAGCATTTCCATGTCTGGGTATATCATTTGAACTCATGAGATTTAAAACAAAATTTTATACTGAACCTCAATCACACTAATCTTTTATCAATTAGACTTCTTCTAGCCACGACTGGCAAATCTGCCCAACTCGGACTTTACCTGTGGCTTCCCTCAGCCATCGAGGGCCCCTCACCTGCCTCAGCCCCACTTCACTCAAGTACAAAAGTTGTTGCAGTTGTCTTCTTACTAATCTGCTTCTACCCAATGATAGAAAATAATAAAACTATTTGAACAAGAATGCTTTGCCTAGGAACCACCACCGCAATACCTACAGCAATTTGTGCTCACATCCGAAATGATATTTAAAAAATTATTGTTGTGTTCACCTCAACTCAATTAGACTTAATTATAGTAACGATTGGTATTAATTAACCATACCTAGCATTTCTTCACAGCTACGCACATGCCTTCTTCAAAGCCATACGGTTTATATGTTCTGGACTCTTTATTCATAATCTAAAAAATGAATAAATTTATTTAAAACATTACCTTTTGCCACAGCCTCACTCATCATTGGAAGTTGAGCATTTACAGGCACACCTTTCCCCACAGGCTTCACTCTGAAGTCTTAGACAGGGAATCCTCTATCGCAAACCTCTGAGCCCACCGGTCACTCTCAATGCCCCTTTCCTAACAGCCGTGTAGTGTACCCGTATTGTTTTCTTCAAACTTCTGGACAACCTCAACTTTCTACTTTAATTATAATTAATGAAAACAACTGGGTGACTTCTGGCCAAGATGGAGACATAGGTAGACACACTGTGGCTCCTCACACAACCAAAAGAAGGGCAACAAATTTAAAAACAAAAAACAACCACAACTGCCAGAAAATCGAACTGTATGGAAGTCTGACAACTAAGGAGTTAAAGAAGAAACATTCATCCAGACTGGTAGGAGGGGTGGAGACGAGCAGCTGGGGTGGGGAGGACTCACAGCAAGGCAGCAGCTGGAGGACTCAGGGAGGACAAGGCAGCAGCTGGAGGACTCAGGGCGGGTAAGGCGGTGGCTGGTGGACCGGGTGAGGTGGCAGCTGGAGGAGTGAGCCATCCCACATTTGCTTGTGGATAGACCAGGAGGAACAATTGGGGAGTGAGATAGACCATGAAACCCAGGGTTCCAGCATGGGGAAATAAAGCCTCAAACCTCTGACTGAAAAAATCTGTGGGAGTTGAGGTGGTGGGAGAAACTCCCAGCTTCACAGAGCAGTTCATTGGAGAGACACACAGGGTCCTAGAATGTACACAAACCCACCCACCTGGAATCAGCACCAGAAGGGGCCAATTTGCTTATGGGTAGTGGTAGAGGGGACTGGAAGCCCGCAGAGAACTAAGCAGGCTGCATTGTCTCCTCTCAGACCCCTCCTCCATAGGCAGCACCATGGTGCAACGAGGTGGGTTGCCCCACCCTGGCGAATACCTAAGGCTCCATCCCTTACTACATGACAGGCATGCTGAGATAAAACAAACAAACAAACAAAAAAAAAAACCAAATGAAAGAACAGATCAAAGCTCCAAAAATAGAACTAAGCGATGAAGAGATGCCCAACCTATCAGATGCACAGTTCAAAACACTGGTAATCAGGATGCTCACAAAACTGATTGAGTATGGTTGCAAAATAGAGGAAAAAATGAAGATTATGAAAAGTGAAATAAAGGAAACCAACAGTGATGGGAGGGAAACTGGGACTCAAATCAATGGTTTGGAGCAGAAGAAAGAAATAAACAGTCAACCAGAACAGAATGAAGAAACGAGAATTCAAAAAAATAAGGAGAGGCTTAGGAACCTCCAGGACAACTTTAAACATTCCAACATCCAAATTATAGGGGTGCCAGAAGGAGAAGAGGAAGAGCAAGAAATTGAAAACTTATTTGAGAAAATTATGAAGGAGAATTTCCCCAATCTGGCAAAGGAAATAGACTTCCAGGAAGTCCAGGAAGCTCACAGAGTCCCAAAGAAGTTAGATCCAAGGAAGTACACACCAAGGCACATCATAATTACATTACCCACGATCAAAGAGAAGGAGAGAATCTTAAAAGCAGCAAGAGAAAAGGAGACAGTTACCTAGGAAGGAATTCCCATAATCATATGTCAGCTGATTTCTCAAAAGAAACCTTGCAGGCAAGAAGGGGCTGGAAAGAAGTATACCAAGTCATGAAATGCAAGGACCTACATCCAAGATTACTCTTTCCAACAAAGCTATCATTTAGAGTGGGAGGGCAGATAAAGTGCTTCCCATATAAGGTCAAGTTAAGGGAGTTCATCACCACTAAGTCCTTATTATAAGAAATGTTAAAGGGACTTATTTAAGAAAAAGAGGATGATCAAAATTATGAACAGTAAAATAACAACAAACTCACAACTATCAACAACTGAATCTAAAAAACCCAAAACCAAAAACAAACTAGGCAAACAGCTAGAGCAGGAACAGAAATGGAGATCACATGGAGGGTTATCAGTGGGGAAGGGGGGAGGATGGGGGAAAAGGTACAGGGAATAAGTAGCATAAATGGTAGGCAGAAAATAGACAGGGGGAAGTTAATAATAGTATAGGAAATGTAGAAGCCCAAGAACTTATACGTATGACTCATGGACATGAACTAATGGCGGGGAGAATGTGGATGGGAAGGGGTGTGCAGGACAGAGGGCAGTAAAGGGATGCAAATGGGACAACTGTAATAGCATAACCAATAAAATATATTAAAAAATAAAAAAGGAAGAAAAAAGAAAACAATTGTCTCCTAATAAATTTCATTCAATGTCTTCTAATCAGGAGCCTCTTCACCAATTTTTTATTTCCAACAGTACTACTCCAACAGCTATTCCATATAATTAATATAATATAATATAACATAATATAATATAATATAGATACATCATTAACTAAAATTAACAGTCCTTGTCATAACTATTTTAGGTTTTATTCTGGTATTTGAACTCAAACTTGGAACACAAAATCTAAAATTTGATCATCTTCAAACATATGCAAATTCTAAAATCTTCTTGGATATTTTCCAACTATTAGACATGTCTTCCCACCATTCATTAATTTATCAGCAAACCAAAAATCAGCATCATTACTGCTAGACCTAATTTGACTAGAAACTGTGCTACCAAGATCCATTTCTCATTTCCAAATAGAAAATGTTTACACTAATTTCTGGTAAAAAAGGCCTAGTTAAATGATATTTTTTCTTTTTCCTCATTGCATTAATTATAGGTTTAATTCTATTTCTACTAGTAATATTCAGAAGACCATAACATCAATAATCAAAAATTGACCAGTAACTACTACCAATCAAGCCTCAAAATGATATAATGCAGCAATCCCTATAGCTTCTTTGCAAAATAAATAAATAAATAAATAAATAAATAAATAAATAAATAAATAGCCCTGACTGATGTGGCTCAGTGGATTGAGCCTGGCCTTCGAAAGAAGGCACTACGGGTTCGATTCCCAGTCGGGGCACATGCCTGTTTTGCAGGCCAGGTCCCCAACAGAGGGCACATGAGAGGCAGCTGCACATTGATGTTTCTCTTCCTCTTTTTCTCCCTCCCTTCTCCTCTCTAAAATAAATAAATAAAATCTTAAAATAAATAAATAAATAAATAAAACGAAAAAACCAAAAACCAAAAACAAACAAAAAATCCCCCAAATCTCCAGTATCATAAATCACCCAAATGCCCCCAACCATTAAACTTAAATACAATTTCTACCTCATCATCCTTTAAAACATACAAAATTACCATAACCTCCATTAAAGCCCCAAAAGAAACGTTTCTAAGACAGTTATATTAGAAACTCAAACTGCAGGATATTGCTCAGTAGCCATAGCCATTGTGTAACCAAAACTCACCAACATTCTCCCCAAATAAAAATGTTAAAACTATTAAATCTAATAATGATCCACCAAAATCCATCACAATACCACAACCAATTTCACCACTTATAATGAACCTTAACTCCACCATAAATGGGAAAGAGTTTTGGAAAAAAAAAAACAAAACTCTAAAACCAATCACAAAAACATCACTTAAAATAAATACAATACACATCATCATTTTTCTCCCATGGGATTTAACCATGACCAATGACATGAAAAATCATCAGTGGATTTCAACTAAAAATATTAATGACCAACATCTGAAAATCTCACCCATTAATCAAAATCATCAACAATTCATTTATTGATTTACCAGTCCCATCAATTATTTCATCATGATGAATTTTGGCTCCCTCTTAGGAATTTGCTTAATTTTACAAATTCTTACAAGACTATTTCTAGCCACAAACTGTACATCAGACTCAATAATTGCCTTTTTCTCCATAACCACATTGCTGAAGTAAACCATGGTGGAATTACATAATATTTACATGCCAACGGAACATCTGTCTTTGTCATCTGTTTGTTCATTCATGTAAGATGAGGCCTATACTGTGGATCCAATGGCTTCCTAGAAACATGAGACATTGCAGTTATCCTCTTGTTCATAATGTCAACCACAGCATTCACACGCTACTTCCACCGTGAGGTCAAATATCCTTCTGGGGCACGACAGGCTTTGCACGTCTCCTCTCAGCCATTCCTTATATCAGTACCAGTCACGCTGAATAGGTCAGAAGAGGAATCTCAACTGATAAAGCTACACTCATTTGATTCTTCACCTTCTATTTCACCCCCCGCTTTCATTATTTCAGCCCTTGTAATTGCTCATCTATTATTTCTTCATGAATCAGGAGCTAACAATCCATCAGAAATTTCATCTGACATAGATACAATTCCATTCCACTCATACTATAGGATTCAAGATATTTTAATGAACTTTTATTTTTAACTCAGGTATTGTTAATTTCTTCTGGGAGAACCAACAGTTACACACCAGCCGATCCCCTCAACATTTCTCCAAACATTAAGCCAGAATGACATTTCCTATTCACTTGTGCAATTCTGCCATCCATTCCCAGTAAGTTAAGCAGCATACTAGCCCTACTTTTCTCCATCCTAACTCAAGCTATCATCCCAATACTTCACATATCAAAACAACAAAGTATAATATTTCAATCCCTTAGTCAATGATTATTTCGATTATTCTGCTAATGGCAGATCTACTAACATTAACATGAATCAGAGGACAACCAGTCCATTTATTGTCATCGGTCAGCTAGCATGAATCCTGTATTTCCTTCTCATTCTTGTACTTAGACCTCTCACAAGTAATATGGAGAACAATCTTCTAAAATAAAGAGTCTGTAGTATATTTGTTACCCTGGCCTCGAAACCAGAAAAAAAAAATACTTCTTCTCAAGAATGTCCTAAGTGTCTGTTGACAGATAAATGTATAAAGAAAATGTGTTATATACATAAAATGGAATATTATTCAGCCCTGAAAAAGAAGGGAATTCGGATGTATACCACAAAATGGATAAAACTTGAGAACATTATGTTAAGTGAAATAAAGCCAGTCACAAAAAGACAAATATTGATGATTCTACTGCTATGAGGTACCTAGAGTAGTCAAATTCAGAGAAACAGAATGTAGAAAGGTGGTTGCTAGAGATAGGGGAAAGAAAGTGTGTAGCATTAGCATTCAATGAGCGCAGGGTTTTGGTTGGACGAGATGAATAAGTTCTGGAGATAGATGATGGTGATGGTTGTAAAACTATGTGAATATACTAAATACTACTGACCTGTGTGCTTAAAAATGGTTAAATGGTACGTTTTATGTTATGTGTATTATACCAATATTAAAGAAAGAAAGCCCACAAGGACTTGCCATCTCCTAACCACTGTGCAGGTTTGAGGAAAAAATTCCAAGCCCACAGGAAAGGGATATACCACCTACATAAGTGGGTCATGATATAGAATTGTGAAGGAATGTTTTATCATTCCCAGCTGCTCTTCCCCTTCGCCATGCTTGCCCTTTGCCACATGACTTGAAGTGGCCCCTGCCCTGGAAAAGAGTCCGCATGTCTACCCCATTGACTTTGGGCTTGGCCATTTGACTTATTTGGTTAGCCAATGGAACATAAGCAAATGTGGTGTACTCTGTATCCTGGTCATTGGTGACTGGCTCGCTCTTTTCTCCCCTTCTGCCATGAGATTGGCTTGTCCAAAACTGGCATTGCTCGGATGTTCGTTTCAGTGCATTAGAAACACACATCCACACTACAAACAAGAGGAAAATGTTGACATGTGAGCACATATTCCATGTAGCAATGACGAACTGATCTTCTTTCCCTCCCTTCTGTTCTCTCCACAACCCTCTCCCTCACTTCCCCAGTGGGGGGGAACACTTCTCGAAAATGTTGTTCTAGATAAAATTTTATTCCCCCTGCCACATACCTGGCTTACCGATGTGGTGACTATTCTGAGATTCTGTTTTGAAATCTGTCTTCCTCCAAATTTACCTAGAGAAATGAAGGGATCCAATCCTTTTGAGCTCATGGGAAAATCCTGGGGCTTTTGCCAGACAGCAGAAGAGAAAGGTCATTGCTTCGGACAGACAGGAGTGTCCAAACCTCGAGTGGAGAGAATGTTTTCTGCCATAGCCCCATGCCTCAACTTTTCTCTACCTGCTGCAAATATACCCTCCATTGCAATTGCTTTTCTTCCCTATTCCAATATTCAGAATTATTCTCCTCCTAGTTGAGATGTGTAAGTTGCTAAATCTGGGGCAGGTCTTTTATTTCCCATTGTAACGCTATAGGAATCCTTGCCTGTTCCCTCAGAGTCTGCCCAAAATAGGTACAGTTATGAGAGCTGCTGCTTGCTGCCCACAGACTGCAGGCTGCCGTCCACGGGTCTGTGGAGTGGACAGACGGAATGAGAGAGTTTTTGCTAAGAAGGCCTGTGGCAGAAGCCTGGATGCACACACTTGCCAGACAGAAAATAGCCCAAGATGATGTTCTCAACTTATTCTTGATGGCTAATTTCTAGTTGCTGTTCTAAACATGGAGTTAGAAACAGTCTGTTCTTGGAGGGCTTGCAGTCAAAGCTGCTAGTGGTATGCCCTGTGCACGGGGCTGCGCAATAAATATTATTTGATGAGCTGGCAGCCTGTCAGGAGGGCAGGACAAACGAGCTCTCCGAGTAGTGTAAGCACTCAGTTCAAGAGGACAGACACGGGATTCTGCCCGAAGTCAAAGTCTGACCTCGCTGGGAAATAGTAACAAAATGATAAATAATCATCTCTGCTTATGAGCAGGGAGCTTTTTACGCCACAGGACGAAGGGACTTTTGAACACAGCTCCGGACCCTGCCCGGTGGTCTCAAGAAGCTTTGAAGATCAGGTGCATGCCCATTTTTGAGGAAGAGAAGTTGAGTTGTGGACACATGAGTCAGCTTTTCCAACGTCATATGGTACAAAGAGCCCTAGAGTTAGGTTTCCTGCCTCCCAGCCAAAGGAGGCATTTTTTAGACCTCTCGCCTCCTTCACATGACTCTTCTGTTACAATGTCACTCGCCAAACATCCAAAAAATTCTACAGCCCAGCACGGCTTTGGCTTTGAATTCAAGTTGGCAAAGAATTGGCGACATGAAATGGAGACCTGCCCACAAAGAGGCAAGAGAACAGTGAAGCAAGAGAGAGTGTGGCCTAGGTCAGTGTCCTCTGCTGGAGGGAAACAGACAGACACCAGACACATCTGCTGTCCCTGATGTGTGGTCCTCTGGAGCAAAAATTAGGAGACACTAGCCCCCCCAGTGCTCAGATGGCTATCTGAGACACTGCATAACAAAACTGGCAAATAACAGACTCCACACTGGGCTGGCTTGGCTCAGACCTACCCCTGAATGCGAGCACATGGCTCACAGCCCCCCGGGAGTGCCCGCAGGAGCCACGGCCTCCACTCGGCTAGTCGGAGACAGTTTGAACTGCCTAGAACCAAGTTAAAACAACAAGAAAACTAAACGGCTTCCCACAGGCATAGTTTCCAAGTTGATTATCAGCAAAGGGAAGAATCAACACACTGAATTATCCTGAAAGAATGAAATGGAAACCAAATAGTTTAACCAAAGAGGTAAGATGCCTGGGTTTATTTTTTTAAAATTCATCAGACATCCCCAAAGAGAATAAAATACAAAACTGGAGTTGCCAGTCGGTAGAGACTTGGCATGCTGAGTGTGGCGGGCCAGCTGTCCAAGACGACAGGATTGCTGTTGATGGGTATGGGCCTCCGGGGAGAAGGGCTTTGGATGGTGTTGCCACGGCCCGATCACAGTTGTTTACATCTGTTCCTTGGAACACTAAAACAGCATTGTATTCCAGGTCCTGTGCCTCAGAAACCTAGCTGCCGCCCGCTTGGAAACACAGACATAATCTTCCAAGGCCCAGGTCAACCAGCGGGCACAAGGTAACACTGTGGCAGAAAAAGCACTTGGTGACGGCTCAGAAGAGCTGTAGGGCACCTCTCTCTCTCTCATCTGTCTGACATCACTGGCTTCAGTTACTTCGAGGTCAAGTGGAGCTAATACTTACCTACCCAATGTGTGGATGTGAGATTCAGCTGACATCCTGTGTGTAAATTGCAAGGTCTCGAGTTGTTGGTATCCCAGGACTATTCCATCATTGCCTTGGTTTGTGGTTGGTCTCAAGATGGTCTTGTCTCGCTTAACCCACCACGCCCCCTCGGCCCCCTCGATGCTTAGAGTGTATGTGTGCTGTCTCGTTGGACATATGTATGGATTGTTGCTCCTGATGGGTGATTGTCAACTGGTGACAGCAGCGACCCCAGCATGTGTCCCTGTTCCTGAATATATTTGCTGGTGTCCAATGTTGGTTCCAATTCAAGTAAAGATACTGAAGATTCTGGCAAGGCTTAGTGTCTCGTAAACCTGCCCCTAAGAATCAATCCTACAAAGAGCATTTGCCAAATCCCGAGAATTGGCTCTATTATCTCCACATTAGAGGAGAGAACTGCGAAGCCAGGGCTGAAAACTGAAATGCAGCACTTAATGAGATGAAAGGTTTAGGATGTTCACTGTGAGTGCTCAAAAACAAATTTGGAAATCATGAGTCCAAGTCAGATAGTGAAGGACTAAAATGGATACATTTTGGGGTGTCTGTTCAGCCCCTCTTCTCTGAGAAGGGCCCCCCCACCCATCAGCTGAGAGGCTCACAGCCACATCTGTGTCCTGTGGCCTTGTTTCCCTCGCTGTAGCTGAGTGGATGGAAGCTCGGAGTGGAGGGCAGGATGGGGTGCGGAACTGGCACTGTGGAGCTGGGGCTCAAGGATGCACCCAGACTCGGCACGGCTGGACCTAAGGGATATGCAAACCTGTGCACCGGGGCAGACATTTCTACCATGTGCATAGAGGTGCAGACAAAGCTGACCTCATTAGAGAGAAGAGAAAGCAGACACACAGAGACATTCAGAGACGAAAACCCATGTGGCCTCAAGGAGAGAGTGTGGGCTTCAGTTCCTGACAGGGTCTCAGGGTGTGATTCCAGTTCCTAGGGAAACTCAGCTCCTTCTCTGCTATTTCATGAGACGATATGGATTCTCATATCACATCTTTCTTTTTTTTCACTTACGCGAGAATGAATTCATTTCTATTATTTGCCATTTTAATAGTCTTAAGAAACTCAAGAGCCTTACAGGTCAAATGAAGATGTTTGAAGTTTATTTCATAAGCAGTGGGGATGCTACACAGCCAATAAGCCAGTGAGCAGCCCCCAAACCATGCCTTAAATGTTGAAATGTTGAAATGTTGAAATGCATCTGACACAACATCTTGTATATACATAAAAACCACTCAATAAAGTCGAGAGAGGACTGAATCACGTGAAGGACATTATACTTCAGCAAAGGAGAGGAAGACAATGAGAAAAAACTGTCGATAGGTCTTACTAATCTTCATGACAATTGAATGATCCGTTCTTCAGGAAGTGATGCCTAGGGGCCTCAATTTCTTCTAGGTAGTCTGTTTGCAGAATAAGTCCATATATTCTGGCATCTAGTAGTCTTTAGATGGTGCAAGAAAGGCAATATTTATGGAGTCTTTTTTTAAGATGTTAATTACAGACAGATGGACGTGCACTTCAGAATACTTCCAAGTAAAGATGTTTCCCAAATACATTTCATGTACATCCCCACATAAATATTAGATAAATGCTAGGAGGGAAAGCCTAGACACTTCCTTTTCAGCAAGGCAGTACTTCTCGACTCCCTGTGCGCTGTAGTGGAGACTGCACTAGGGACCAGGGAGGAATGGGCGCAGGTACCTGGGGGAATGCGCACACAAGTCATCATGTGAGGGGGCTTGACGCTTAAGAGTGGGGTCTTGGACCAGAGACTATTGGGCATGGAGATGAATTCTTAGTTTTTATACCTGTCTTTAAACATTTTAAAGAGTTTCAAGTTGGAAAGAATCAGATTTGTCATGAAAAGAGGAAAGTACAGGGGCATCTTTCTTGTCTAAAACAAGCAATATTGTGCTAATATTTTGTAGTTGGTATGTTTTTGTCCCTCTTGCTCTGGGAACAGTTACTGTGCTTGGCTTCACAGTGAGGCAGTCATGGAATCCAAAGCATTGTCCGGTATGTGAACCAGCGATTTCCCTTTCCGTTGGTGTCTTAGTCTATTGGGGCTTCTGTAACAAAACACCACAGCCTGGGTGGTTTGTAAATAACAGAGAATTATTTCTCACAGTTCTGGAGGGTGGGAAGTCCAAGACCAGGGTGTCGGCATGTTCATTTCTGGGCAGGGCCCTCTTTCTGGTTCATAGCTGGTGCCTTCATGCTGTGTCTTCACATGAGCAGAGGGGTGAGGGAGCTCTGTGAGGCCTCTCTTATAAGAGCACCAAGGCCGTTCACGAAGGCTCCTCCCTGATGCCCTAAACACAATCCAAGGGCCCTATCTACTAATACCATTATCCTTGGAAATTAGAATTTCAACAGACAAATTTGGGAGGGAGGGACAAAAACACTCAGACATTAGCAAGCAACTGAAAGAGTTCTGCCCAGGACTTATGTATTAGAGGACAAGACAGAAGCAGGCTGTCTCTCAGCACTTGGTTCCCATCAGAGGCCATGCTCACAGAGCAGCCTAAAGGGAACACCGGGGAAGTGAAAAATCCAGATGTCCTTTGCACTAACACCAGCTTCCTGATCACTGAGTGATGGTAATATTCTTCCTTCACAAGTTACTCGCTGACGAGCAGAAAACAATGCATGGTACATGCCACAGAAGTACACAGAAAAATGCTGTAAATAAATTAGTATTATACTCAGTTATGATTTAAATGTATTACTCAGTTCATATTCATTAATATCTATTGCCCCTCCTAGGCAGTAAGTTCCTTGAGGACAGGGTCTGCGTCTGTCTGGGTTTTTTTCTTGTTGTTGTTGTTCTGTATCGCAGGATCTGGCACAAACATTTTTGAAAGAATTGAAATACAAGTATATATTTGTTTGTTCTTAATGGCTTGAGGCATTTAAAGGAAATTACTTACTTGAATTCAGGGATTAACCCAAACTCTCAAGTGCACTGTCTTAGTTTGTGCAACGTAACAAAATATGATAGACTAGGTGACTGAAATAACAGATATGTACTTCTCACTGTTCTGGAGGCTGGGAAGTTCAAGATCAAGGTGCTGGAAAATTCAGCTCTTGGTGAAGGCCTTTTCTTGACTTGTAGACAGTCACCTTCTCTCTGTGCTCAAAGGGCAGAGAATGAGAGAGAGCTCTGGCATCCCTTCCTCTTCTTATAAGGACACTAATCTTATCATGGGGGCCCCACCCTCATGACCTCATCTAAACCTAATTACCTCTCAAAGTCCCACCTCTAAATACTATCACATCGGGGTTAGGGCTTCAACATGTGATCTGTGGGGAACACAAGCATTCAGTCTATAACATACACCTATTAGAAAAGAAAATCTTCCCGACTCACCCAACTGCACTCTTCCTTTTGGAAGAAAGCTCCTTAAGGCTGTGCACTGGGTGGAGTTCCAATTTTCCACTTCCCTGAGGATGGTGGAGGGCGGCCTGCCATATGGGGTGTTGGAAGCAGGCTCTTTCATATCTCAGGATGGGATTGTCCCTCTTGGCAGGATGTCCTGTTGCTGTGACATTATGTCAGTGTCAGATTTCTTATCTTAGCCTTACATTTGACAAGACATGGAAGCTTCCCTCCAGGACTCAGCCAGGAGAAAGTAAGACCCACCACACCCCAAACAGAAAGCACCATGACTCTGCAAGCTGAACCTCAACAGGCTGATCCACGGCAGCAGAAACTGTTAGACTGTCTTAGCAAGATTTCTTGTGGCTTCAGCCCCTTTAGTGACCATGATGATTGCTCTCTGACCCCAACTGGCTATCCTCAAGGCCTCTCAGATCACCACAGGGCAAGGGCCTCAGATCTCACCACCAAAAACTGTTGTCAGTGACCATCCAAGAGCATCCACTGGATACTCAAAATACTGAACATGTGAAAACTGTGGGAGAATTTGAGGGTTTGTCATCATTTTTATTTTGTAAAAATTTTCATGGAGGCCTTTACTGGGTGAGGGTGACCAGAGAGAACTTTGATCTCTATTCCTGAAGAGGGAGAAGATGTAAAAAATCATTTAATTATGACATTTGGACTTAATATTCACAAGCTCAAAGTTTTCCAACACCCTTCCACAAAGCTGCTCAGCCTCCAAATGACTTCAGCTGCTCCAAGACACTCCACTCTGTGTCTGGGGCATCAATTTGATTTACAGAGCATTTCAAAATATTTATATATTTTTTAGGGTTTCCATCACAGCCTCAGCCAATAACCTGCTGTGTTTGAAAATGTCTGGGTAGTAATTGTCATTGTTTGTAACAGCTATTTTGGACTACAGTGAGCGCCGTGGCATTTTGTAGAATCTAGGAATGCAATTACCAAAGTTGTATATATAATCCAAGTGACCTCCTGGCTTCAGAAGCTCAACCCTTAGGAAAAAAAAGGATAACAACAGCAAAACATTTGTTTAATTTTTCTTCTGTAGTTGGTCAGTGGTAGGTGGATTATATTATGGCCAATTTGGCAAAAAGATGATTAGTGTAACAATTCCTTATAAGTACAGAACAACGATGAATTAAACATACAAGAGAGAATATGACTGGCATGTTCGGCTCTGCTGACCCACTTTCCTACCTAAACGTTTGCGGAGGAAATTGGATACTGAAGGGACGTCTGGGTCGTGTAATGACTCATCCTTCATGATGCAAGAGATTGTTTTTTACCAATTAAAACAGGGCACTTTAATGTCACTTAAAAACAGGTTGCTAACAGTCAAGAAGTTTATGTGTAAAAAAAAGAAGAACTATGCAGTGAGAAAGAGACCATTGTGGTGTCAGTAAATGAATTTACAAGTTGCCCTGCATGTTATTAGGGATTTAGGTTTTTTTAAAAATATATATTTTATTGATGAAGCTATTACAGTTGTCTCATTCCCCCCTTTATTCCCCTCTGCCCCGCATACCTCCCCCCACGTCCCCGCCTTTAGTTCTTGTTCATGTGTCATACACAGAAGTTCTTTGGCTTCTACATTTCCTATACTATTCTTAACCTCCCCCTGTCTGTTTTCTACCTACCATTTATGCTACTTATTCTCTGTACCTTTTCCCCTTCTCTCCCCCTCACTCTCCTGTTGATAACCCTCCATGTTTTATATAAATCCCTTTAACATTTCATATAATAAAGGCTGCGTGATGATGAACTCCTTGAACTTGACCTTATCTGAGAAGCACTTTACCTGCCCTTCCATTCTAAATGAAAGTTTCGCTGGATAGAGTATTCTTGGATGCAGGTCCTTGTGTATCATAACTTGATAAACTTCTCTCCAGCCCCTTCTTGCCTGCAAGGTCTCTTTTGAGAAATCAGCTGACAGTCTTATGGGAACTCCTTTGTAGGTGATTGTCTCCTTTTCTCTTGCTGCTTCTACGATTCTCTCCTTATTTTTAATCTTGGGTAATGTCATTATGATGTGTTTTGGTGTGTTCCTCTTTGGGTCCAACTTCTTTGGGACTCTCTGAGCTTCCTGGGCTTCCTGGAAGTCTATTTCCTTTGCCAGATTGGGGAAGTTCTCTTTCATTATTTGTTCAAATAAGTTTTCAATCCCTTGATCTTCCTCTTCTCCTTCTGGCACCCTATAATTTGGATGTTGGAATGTTTAAAGATGTCCTGGAGGTTCCTAAGCCTCTTCTCCTTTTTTTTAATTCTTGTTTCTTCATTCTTTTCTGGTTGAATGTTTTTTTCTTCCTTGTGGTCCACTCCGTTGATCTGAGTCCCAGTTTCCTTCCCATCCCTATTGGTTCCCTTCACATTTCCCCTCATTTCATTTAGTGTATCCTTCATTTTTCCATCTAATTTGCAACCAAAGTCAACCAATTCTGTGAGTATCCTGATTACCAGTGTTTTGAACTGTGCATCTGATAGGTTGTCTACCTCTTCAGGGCTTAGTTGTATTTTTTCTGGAGTTTTGATCTGCTCTTTCATTTGGGCCATTTTTTTTTCTCTCTGCGTGCCTGTTATGTATAAGGGGGTGGAGTCTTAGGTGTTCACCAGGGCGGGGAAACCCACGTCACTGCGTTGTGGCGCTGTCTGTGGGGGAGGGGTCGAGAGGCCACGATCGCATTTGCTCCGCTCTCTGCTGGCTTCCAGTCACTTCCCCCATTACCTACAAGCAAATCGGGCCCTTCTGGTGCTGATTCCCACATGGGAGGGCTTGTTCTAGGATCTGTGGATCTCTCCAAGGAACTCCCCTGTGAGGCTGGGAGTTCCTCCAGCTGCCGCCTCAACCCCCACAGGTGTTTTCAATCGGTGGTTTGAGGTTTTATTTCCCGGAGCTGGAGCACTGGACTGTACCGTAGGCTCTGCTCCCCAGCTTTTTCCCGATTTATCTGCGCTTGAATGCGGGACCGTCTGCTCCACCGGCCGTGGTCCTGCTGGGTCCAGGTCCACCTGCCATGGTTCCTCCAGTCTGCTGCAGCCTTGCGTGCCCCACTCCACAACCCAGTTTTTTCTCTGGGTTTATCTGCACGCGAATGCAGGACCACCCGTTTCACCGGCCTCGGTCCCGCTGGGTCCGGGTCCACCAGCCATGGTCCCCCGGACCTCCTGCAGTGTTGCACGCCCGGCTTCACAAACCACTGTCTGGTTGCACGCCCAGCTCCACCCCGCTTACCGGGTCTTTAACTCTTTGGTTGCCGGACTTCCATAAAGTTCGATTTTCTGTCAGTTCTGGTTGTTTTTTGTTTTTAAATGGTTGTTGTCCGTCTTTCAGTTGTGTGAGGAGGCACAGTGTGTCTACCTCACCTCCATCTTGGCCAGAAGTCCAGGGATTTAGGTTTTTTGGATCTTATCAGGTTCTGACAGGCTCGGGTTACTTCCAAATTATTTTTGCCCCTCCTGTTGTTTCTTTTGCTTTCAGATACTATCTGGAAACTACACACTGTTAAAGCCCTCCCATAGTGTGAAAGAGTTGTTAGACCTAAGTAAAGAATTGATAAATAGGATCTCTCCATTTCCAAGCAGATCAGTAATTTGAGTAACTCTTGGAAAAAATACCGAATTGCCAAAAACAGTCTCAAAACATCCAGGCTTCCTTTAAGAATAAAAGCAATAATTTGTCAAGTAGAAATACCCACGATCATTTTGCTAGTACATACCTCTCAGGAGTACATGAAAACTCCCACTCACCGACCCGCAGGCATGTGCAGTGAAGCCTGCTTCCCAGCTTTCCCTCAGATCTAACACTGGGTGGATGGCATCACTCCCTGTGCTGCCCAGGCCTTTTTTCTTTCTTTCTTTCTTTTGTTTTTTATAATTTTTATTCAATGTATCGGGGTGATGTTGGCTAATAAGATCATATAGGTTTCCAGTGTATGCTTTTATGATATGCCCAGGTCTTTTCTTGATGGCCTTTGCTTTCCAGCTTGTTGTTAGATTGTCAAGAGGTCACCGGGAAACTAAAATAAGCAGGGCCTCTGAAGTCCCATGAGGACTTGAACTTCCCTGAAGTGACTCAAGACCAAGGAGAAATAGGACCAGGTGACCCTGGGCTCTCTCACTGTTTGGGGTCCATTTGTATTTATTTTATTTCTCTACCAGCCTCTTCATTTTATCTACCGTCTCCTCATTCTTGCATGGAATTATACCAAGTATAGACAGACATCCCCTCCACACCCCACACTCCCCCCAAACAACACGTTTGCTCTGAAGCACTGCTCTGAACCCCCAGCCAGGCTCCCCAGACATCTATGAGAACAGCAAACGCAGCGCGCCAGGCGCATACACGCGGCTGTCTCCGAAGCAAAGCATTGCCAGCAAGTCTCAGTGGGGGAAGAGCTTCGTCAAGACAGGCTAATCGTTCCCAGTCGAGCTGGGTGCCGCAGGACTGTGTGTAGACAGCTGTCTGCCATGGTTACAGAGGAGGCAGCCAGCCTGGAGAGGCTAGGGAGGGGTCCTGGGCCCAGATGCAGGCCGTACTTGGATAATGGCAGTAATAACTACATCTAAAGTGTCCGCCACCTAAAGAGGTGACCTCATGCGCAGTCTCTTGATAAATCATCCAGAAAAAGCTACAGCAGGAAATTGTCCTTGAAGAGGATCTCCAGTTTTTTTTCTTTTCAGATTATGCACATGACCAAGATAAAATATCTTAGTGGCTACCGTTTACATAAATTATATGGCTCTGAAATGCCAATTTTGTATCCAGACAGGCACATCTTTCAGCCAAAGGAGCGTTTATAATGTAAGCTTTGCTAGGTACTTCCTCCTTCTTTCCATAATATTCAGTTACCCTGGTTTGTCTTTTATTACAGTAAGCATGGCTTTTGATTAAAGGAAATGAAAGCATTGACATTTTTGTTCACTCATTCATCTATTTTAAAAGGCGACTGATGCTTTTGTGATGTAAAGATGTCCCCCGGGAAGCAATGACAGCCTCTGCTGGAAGTGCGGATTTAACAACAAATACATTATTCTTGCAAAATTTTTCTCTGTGCCAGGAAAGCAAAGTGACCTGAGCTCGGTGGGGAAAAACTGCTCTGTCCATGTGAATTCAAGGCCACGGAAAGGGCTCCAAACCCTCCCTTGTTCCATAAATGCTTTACACCATGAGCTAGCAAATTAACCCTTTAGAATGTCTTTACCTTTATTAAAGTTTTGGTGTTGAGGGATTGAGGAAGCTACACATTTATCATTCTTTATTTATGCCTGAGTCTGAGTGAAAGATCTGAGAGCAGACTTTGGTAGAAGGGAATCATAAAATTTTAAAGTCTGAAGAGTCTCTAGAGGGTTCCAGCTCAGTCTCCCAGTCGTACACAATACTCCCTAAGTGGCCCTGGAATACCACCAGCCAGTCTGTGGGACAGGTCTGTAGGAGGGTTGTCTCTTGGAATTCTATCAGCAAGTGCTATTGGTCCTAATTCTGCAGTTTGGAACAAAATACAAGTTTTTATTATTCTTTTTTTGTTTTGTTTTACTGAAAGGCCTTCAATTATCCACTGAGTCCTCTGTTCTCTGGGTTCTGGTCCTGTTCCTTTAACCTCTCTTCTTTGGTATGATTTCCAGATCCGTCATGCCCTGACTGCCAGTGGGTCCGTGTTTAGAACCTGTGGTGCCTAGAACCTAACACGATAGTGCAGGTGCTCTGTGGAGCATGTTCTCTGATGCAAACAATACAATTCTCTTCGCAAAGTGCGCTCTCTTATTGAGCTCAAGACCAAAATTTCTTCCTTATGAACTGGTATCAAGCCATGACACCACTACCCGGTACTTATTGGAAATATAAAATTTATGAGTATACTTATCCATATTAAATTTTCATTGATGTTTTCAGTCTTGGTGGTATCTGGATTCTGACATCTTTGTACCTGCTATCCAACATAGTTTTGTGTCATTTTCAAATGTGACAAACAGGTCTCCTACATATGTTTATCAAAATCATGGATAATAACATTGAATAAGATGTCAGCAATGCCTGAGATTGTAATGCAACTGAAGACCTCCTTCCAGATGGAAACCCGTACACTAAATGGCGTTTTTGCGTTCTTTTCCTGTAACTGAGCAGACAGGGGCCTGTCCATGTAGCACTTGGTGAGTGACCCGACAGTTAATGCTAGAAGAAACAGGTTTTTATTTAAAATATTCCAATGTTAAGGGGGCTCAGAACACTTATGCTTGGAGTCCTCCTTTCCCATGAGACCCAGCACTTCCCTTGTTCCCTGAATGGCTATAAGCCAAAACCAACCCCCAAAGTTCCCCATTTCCATATCTTAAGCTGGCTGTGCAAACAGTCCTCCAGCCTCTCTGGAAGGTAGGAAAGTTGCCATTCTCACCCAGCAGCTCTCTCCTTCAGGATCTGGGGTATGTTGTCATCAGCCTCTGTGCTATAGTCCAGGAAAGTATGTGCCATGGTGCACTAGTGATCATGGTGAAGTCCAGGAAAGACATAGTCCCAAGAATCCAGATAGAGTCTAGGTTTGCATGGCAGCAGGTCAGTGACTTGCAAGGAAGGGTCCTTGGCGGCTTTGGAGTCCACTGGAGTGGACATGATCAAAGCAACATGCCTGCCCATGGCAGACCAGCTTCTACAGCCTGCATGGCTCCTTCCTCATAGCGGCCCACCCTTTGTTTCATTCTGACCTGGAGTCTCCTGTGTGACCTCGTCTCCAACTCCTCCCACAATGAGCTACATTTGCCACTTTTCTGTAGAGTTTTCATTCTCTCAGATGTCATCCTCAGTCAGGGCAAGAGTGACTCAGTGATCAAGGGGGACCCACCTCCCTGGCGATATCACAAGTCAATATATATCCTGAAAGTCACACCCACCTTGCCCCAAGGTGGCAGCACAGCTATTAATCTAGCTACCAAGTTGTCATTATAATGTAATGTATTTTAATCTTATCATCTGCTCTCCTCCATCTCCCAAACCATGGGCTGTGAGGGTTTGCGGGGGGGGGGGGGGGCCCTTAGTCTACACCCTGTTTCATTCTTATCCTCTTCCTACCACGGTTCATTTGTCTTTGTGCCTCCCACAATTAACACTGTGCCTGGCACAGGGTAACCTAAAAATCCACCCTATTTTTCCCCTCAATGCACAAGAATAACCTCTTCATTTATATCTTGCTAAATGGAAGATAAACTCTTTCTGCATTGCCTTCCCTAATCTATTAATGTAGTAGTGAATGTAAAAAATAACTAATTCAGGGTCTTGTTCTTTCCCAACCAGGACCTGGACCTTGGCATTGCCTACCTGCCACAGTTGGGAGCACAGTGCTTTTTGGGGTTTGGCTGCACCGCTGATGGAGTCCTGGTCCTCAGCTTCCTCTACCATTTCTCAGGAGTTGAGCGCCTTCTTGTACGGTACCCAGGAGACTCTTTCCTTTCACACTTCAATTGCCTGTTATTTGCTCTCAGCCTTTTATTATCTTTTCCTAATGTCCATGGAGCTTAGCAATAGCTATTCAGTTTCATTGGCTTCACAGTTACTGTTTGCCTCATATACCCCAAAAGCCTAATATTTTGCTTCCTTCCATTGGTACAGCATCTCAATTCACCAACAATGGAGGCTTTAACCATTGAACTTCCGCCCTGTGCCAGGGCCATTTGTCCTCTGCCTACAACCAAGTCGGCTTTAACTGATCCAGTTCCAGAACCTCGTCTTGTCATCTGTGCTCCCAGACTACTCCTGATACCAGTTTCTGCAGGAAGCAGAATTTTTTTAAATTTGTGTTTCATCTCCTACCCAGCATCTCAGTCTTTAGAAACACATTTCAGACTTTTTCTGACAATACCAGTCCGTCCATGTGAATTAGCAGACGTGAATGGGCGCAAACACAGGTTACAGAGCTCATAGCTAAGATTGCTTCCATAACCCTTAGGGCTGGGAGGGTCACAGCCAACATAATTCCTGTGTTCTTCCCAGCCCCAAAATACTCACATGCAATTCTATGCATTTTCAATTTCAGTGAACAATCCAAAAACATTAAGAAAACAACAATCTCATTTATAATATTATCAAAAAGCATAAAATATTTAGGACTAAATTTTACCAAGGATGTGCATTATTTGTATAGTGAAAACTATAAAACATTGTTGAAAGAAATGAAAGAAGATCTAAATAAATGAGGTAAAGAATCCTATTACTATGTGCATTCTGGTTCACAAAGGTTGGAAGAGCTGGCACCGAAAGATCAAAAAGCTGGTGGCAACTAGGAGCTCAAATCTCTCTACCAAGATAAGGACACATGGGGGCTGACGGAATGAGCTCCAGGAGGGAGCGAGAAGGAGCACTACAGACCAGGGGAGCCAGGGAAGGCAGGATTTAGATAGATCTTGAAAAATGGGTGACGCGAACAGTTAGACAGTGGAGGGGGCATGGATTCCAGGTGGGAGGGTTTCATAAACAAAGAAGGAACCACATCAGGAATGCTCAGAAGACATGCTTATGTTGAGGGTTGATGAAAGATAATTTCAGGAGGGTAAGTTTGGGCCAGATGGAGAGGACCTTGAATGCCATTTGCTAAGACATTTGATTATAAACTTTTGTTAGGAGAGAGCCTTCAAATATTTGGATACTCCCTGAAAGAAATTGTCCTATGTTATTATTCTTTCCCCTTTAAAGCATCCCCGTCAGACCAGTCCCTGCTATATAAACTTATTTCTCTCCTATCATGTTGTATCTCTCTTTGCTGACTTTGGTTTAAAGAACATCAGGTGTGACTCGGACACTTCTTAAGTGTCAAAGTTGATCTGGGACTGTTCAGAAGCTTTCTCCAACAGGTAGTTCAGTTTTCTTTTCCTCCATCCTACTACTTCCAGTTACATCCCTCAGGGACCATGTGAAACAATTCCATGTTCTCCTTGTGTTTATGTTCTGAGGATGCTGATAGAGTTTCCACATTCCCTCTGCTTTGAGCTTAGCCAAGGTATACATGTTTAATTCTTTTAATCTCTCCCCCTAAGTCACTCCCTCTGGCCTCTTAATCATCCTAATTGCTCTTCTCTGAATGGCAGCCAACTCAGTATGTGCATCTTCGTTGTGAGGCTTTGAGGAACATAGTATTCCACATGTGGTCTCACTGGACCCATATATTACCTCCCAGTTTCAACATTTGATGGCTGGACATGTGGGGCTTATCCCCCTCCCACAGTGCACCCTGGCCCTATCCCTTATCTCAACAGGTTATCTTCCCGTGTCCAGGTGGCCTTTTCTGGAGCTTGGAACCTATGTTCATCATGTGTTCTCCCCCAAGCTCTCATCCCAGGAGGTCTCTGTCTTACTGGGAAGGTGGCCCGGGACCAGGCCGAGGATCTGTGGGAAATTGCCGCTAAGCTTGCATAAGTAAACCTTGGAAGAGAGGACAATGAGGAGTGCCCAGAACTGAAGGATGCTGCGGCCTGCCATGAGCTCTCTGGCCTGCTGAGCTGTGAGCATTCAAGAAGGTGCAACTTGGAGGCTGCTTTTCTGTTTCCAATTATCCTTTTTATCTCTGCTTTGGCCCCTCTCCTTACCTAAGCGTTTTCATAGCTCTCAGCCATTACTGTTTAGCTTTGTGAGGATAAATGTGAAACCAAACAAATTATAAATATCCTGTTTCAAGATGTGTTATCACTCTGTGAATAGAAACCCCCAGAAGCCGAGTCCTTTGAAAGCTCTAGCCTATTTTTTTTTTTAAGCTTTGAAAAAAATCCTCTGCCACTCTAAGGATGTGGTGGCAGAGGTTAAACTGCCTTTGAGAAAGCCAAATGTTTGGATTTCAGTGAAGGTTGACATGGAAACCCACCTGAGGCTTCCTCCTGAGTCTTGGGAGGAAATAAAACCCGAAATGGATATTCCTGTTGAAGGAGGACGAGCAGCTGGGTGGATGGCAGGTACCTCCCATCTGGTTTGAGGAAGAAATTGCCTGGGGGCTCAGAAAAAGAGAACTCAGTGTAGAGGAAACCATAAGCCAGAAAGGGCACAACTGTTGGGTGTGTGCAGGTGCTCTGGGAAGCCCCTGCCACCCCAGAACTTTCCAGGGCCAGGGGGCCTGCACCACTGAGACTGGAAAGTTGAGGTTTTTATTCAAAGCCCTTTCTGTGAACAGCTTAATAAACAGCAGCAGGGGCTGGCTAGGAGGCTGCAACAATGGCAGACACCGGGGCAGTGCCCTGGCGCCTGGAGGCAGGTGTGTGGCCAGGTGGGCACCGTCCTTCTGCCAGTGCCCTGCGAATCCAAATGGAGCTCTGTAGACTACCAACTCCTTAGTGTTAATTGCTTCAAGTGCGTGGACACTTAGGCACATGACAATTACAGTGAAAAGGGTTTTTGGTTATCATGTTTTTTTTGGGAGGGGGGATGTTGGGGCAAGGGAAGAGGAGAAAAGACCGCCATGGGGGAGGGGGAAGAGAGGGGAATGTGTAGGAAGAGGAAGCAGGTATAAGTCTGGTTCTTTCCACTTTCTCTTCTTTCCTTTCAACAATGATTCTCCCCCACAGTGACCCAGGCTGATGGGACAGACCAGCCCCTGTGCCCCCAGAAGTCTCAGACTCTTTTATTCTACTTTGGGTACTTGAGGATACCAGTGGAATGAAATCTTGAGATGCTCTCTGGGATTTTGAGGACCTCCATCCATCTTGAATGTCAGATAAACAAGGAATAATTTTTTGTATAAGTAAGTCCCATACCATATTTGTTTGTTTGTTTGTTTTCCTAAATCTGGTAGCCCTAAATCAGTATGTCTTTGATTGTTCTAATGCAATTCTTGTCCAGACAGCAACTCTTTAAAGCAAGAAGGGGCACATTAAGCCACCAGGCACAATTTCCTGCCTCTCTCTTCCCCCCTCAAAAATTGGTGCAAGTTTAGCTTTAGGCCAAACCCTCAAGTGTTTTCTGGGGCAGTTGAAGAAAGTTGAGGTGGGAGCTAAGATTAAGGGGCCAGTAACTTAAGTCACCTAAGTGAGCAATGAAATGTCCAACATGAGATAATGTTGCTAGAAAGTTCTGTAGTCTCATTTATTGTAGGCATTTTAGGGATGTGCTGTAAATATAAGAGTTAAATAGTAATCGCCTTTTGTAAGCAGCAACTCTTACTGGGGTTTACATTTGGGATTAATAGTAAACTCCCCAGGCCTTACTGACAGAAGAATGTAGTTGCCCGAATAAACAATATTTTCCATTAGGACTCAGGACCAATCCTCAGAACACGCAGCCTCTTCCTAGCAAGAAGCATTTCCCAACTCTGAAGTAATTTGTAATGTGCTGGGAAAACATTTTCAAAAAATGGATATCTTAGATACCGTAAAAGGAAAAAACAATTCTCTCTTTTGAAGTAATAAATACCATTTGTAGCAGAATTCCTTCAGTTTGCATTGTTGAATTATTTCCTGACAACGGTCGGCCTCTAGGGCCTGTGCGGTGCCTACTGCCTCGTAAGGGAGAGTCTCGGGGCCAGTGCAGGTCTGGGGTTTACTGTTCTCTACGTGTTACACATTCTTCTTGGCACGAAACTCAGTGTGCCTCCTACTTACCGGGTTACCGTAGGCTTCACGGGGCTGGCCATTCAAACAAGCCATGGAAGCCCCTCAGATGGTGGAATTCTGTTATGCTGTCACCCAGAAACCACTGTGTCTTCCGCCTCCCCAACCCAAGAAGTACGATGAATTGTCAACACTTCCCAAGGAATACCAACTCTCTAGCTACTGCTTGCCCCTCCTTGCCATCCTGACTTCCACATCACGCTCCAGATTTCAGTGATATAGAGCATCTCGACAAAGAAAGACAGCACTTGGACTAGAAACATGAACGTGCCCAGCAGCACAGAAAACACATTGTTCTCCTGGGAGGTCTCCAACGGCCCCAGGAGAACTCTCTTGAAAGGGCTCTGGGTCCACTCCAGCAGCGCTGCTCACTCCGCCCCCTGGTGCCCGTGTGCGCAGCTCGTCCAGTAAGGAATTCCCTCCTTGCCTCTGTCAGGTGAGGTCGTGAGCAGCTTTGGAGGATCCTGCCTCCCCAGCGGGCCAGGAAATGTTGCTCACTGTGTATGTGCTCTGTTCCATTTCATTGCTTCAACAAATATATGTCGATTTCCTACTGTGTCCACAACACTCTTCACCACACCGTCAAAGGAGGCAGGCTTGAGGATGGGTGTGGGGTTCTGAATCTGTGGGGAGTGATGAGGGCTGGGGAATGGCAAGGGACGGCCACGCAGGAGCTAACAGCAGTAAAGCTTCTGTCTGCCCAGTGTTTAGCACTGCCTGGCACAAAGCAGATGCTCAGAAAACATTTGTTGAATCTATTTGAGGAGGTGATGTTCTTAGTGATTAACTTTTTTCATTATGTAAACGAAATTCTGTAAATGAATTTCTTTTCGTCTCATCAAATATCTGTTATCTATATTACTTTAATAATACATACTAAACAAGCCTGGCTGGTGTAGCTCAGTGGATTGAGCGCGGGCTGAGAACCAAAAAGTCCTGGTTCAATTCCCAGTTGGGGCACATGCCTGGGTTGCAGGCTAGGTCCCCAGTGAGGGCAATGTGAGAGGCAACCATACATTGCTGTTTCTCCCTTCCTTCTCCTCTCTCTAAAACTAAATAAATAAAATCTTTAAAAAAAATAATACATACTAAACAAAGCTGACTTTTTTTTCTTGAGTGATTAAAAACTTTAAGCACATTAGATCGTGGATGGTGACTGCCTGGGGGTGAGTCCTGTAGCCAGAGGCATTTTAAAAGATAGGGTGAGTGTACACTGACCCAAAGCCAGGTCTGGCTTTTCCAAAGAAATCCCTTCTCTGAGTTTCTTTGTTGAGATGCTTGGGGTCTGGATGGAACGAAAGCTGGTTTTTAAAAGTGGTAGCCCTTGGGAGCCTTGTTAATTAATGCAGTGTATGTATCTATGCAACACGCATGTGATTTAGGTTTGCTTGAGTGAAGTGGACTGACCTCTCCTCTTGGGCTGGTGCGTGAGAACATATTTGGGAGACCCCCATCAAATCCACATGGCTGGCTGCTTACCTGCATGGAATTTTATGGAAAAATTTGCCCAGGAGTTGGCATGAGAAACAATGCTACTGACTATTCAAATAATTGAGTATTTCCCAAACGATTAGCTGTTTATTGAGTCTAGAGTGTGAAAATATTCCACAGTGGTTGATGTGGTAGGAGATGGAGGGAGGAGGGAGAAAGCTCATCTTGTGGTGGAGGATTCAAAGCTAACACACAAAACGATCGAGTACCATTACAAGACCAGAGGTGGAGAAAGGCAGAGAAAGTCATGGGTCTTAGGGGTGAAGAGGGTGGAGCTGGAAGGTGAGGAAGGACTTGAGGCGGGACGGATGGTAATGGTGTACCAGGCCCTGCATTAGACAGGTCAAGGACATCGCAATGCTTACAACAGTTCTGTGACAATTGTACTGTATTTACCCCCATTTTCTACTTGAGAAAACTGAGTCTTGTCAAGGATAAGTAACTTGCCAAGATCACTCAGCAAGTTGAGATGAAAACATTTGCACAAAAGTTAAGAAGGGTAGTAAAAACTGCAGTTTAGTGGAAAACCCCCGGTTTCCTCTTCCCATCCTCTCTTTAGAGTGTGGATAATAGTTTCTACATTTCAGTACCATCAGGCAGGATAATCTTGTTTGTGGATGGTCAGAGCTACATGGTGCTCAGTGGGAAGTCAGACCACCTTAGGGGAGTGAGGACAGGCAGGGCTCAGAGAGAGCTGTGGTATGACCCACCGGTGAGAAGAGAGGGACGCACATTAGGAAAGGAAAAGGGATCTATCTGCTTTAAGGAAGACCTTAAACCCTAAAAGGGTGGTGGGGACTGATGTGGCATTAGATACTTTAAAAAAAGTGATGTTCTTTTCAGAGTTTAAAAGTCATACATCCTTTATATTTTTGGGGGAAAAAACACCCAGGAAAGTATAAAGATGAAAATAAAGTAATTCCACCACCCAGAGATAACCACTTAGAATTTTTTTGTATTACCTTTTCCCTTAACTTTATGCAATGTGTTATAAAATATAAAATTATGATCTTAACTTTATGAAATAGAATGTTTACATATCTGCATAATATGTATATTATACTTATAATATTTTTATGATTATACTATATAACAAGTTCCACTTTATTCACTTTTCATTATGAACATTTTTCTCAATACCAGACAATATTTAAGAAAACATTTTTAAAGCTATAGACTATTAATAAGGTAGAAGTACCATCATATGCTTAACAGTTTCTCTATTATTAGCTATTTATATATTGTTTCCAATCTTTCACTATTAAAAATGGTACTGTGATGAATATCTTTTTACATAAAACTTGAATTGCATTTAAAAATTATTTCTTTAGGCTGCATTCCTAGAAACAGAGACACTAGGTCAAAGAATATATGATTTTAAGGCTTTTGATTCATATTGCCGAATGGCTTTCCAGAAAGGCTGAATCAATTTTATGCTCCCACCAGCAAGGTGTGAGAATGCCCACTTCATAGAACCTTTACCGCCCATGAGTTCCCCTTTTCAACTTTGTCAGTTTCATAGGGAAAAAATAGTATTGTGTTTTAATATATGTTTCTTAGATTATAAGTGAGGTGGATCTATTTTTTCATTGCTTATTGATCATTTTTATTTCTTCTTTTGCTAATTTTCTCTTTTCTTGACCATTTTTCTAGGATGGCAATGTCCAATAAAGATCTATTGTGAGCTATATATATAACTGTAAATTTTCTAGTAGCCAATTTAAACAAGTAAAATGAATTTTAATGATACAATTATTTTTATAATGGAAATCTTAATAAAGCTTATTTAGCCAAATATACCCTAAATACTGTCATTTCGACATTGGTACTAGTATCATTTTAAGTGCTCTTGTGGCTAAGAACTACCGTATAGGACAGTGAAGATTTAACATTTCCACCCTCAGAGACAGTTCAGCTGCACAGAACTAGAATAGAATGTTAGTATCTTTGGTATATTTTTATAATAGATCTTTATATATTAGGAATGTTAACCTTTTGTCTGCCGCATTTACTGCAACATTTTCTAGTATATTATTTGCTTTTTAAATTTGTTTAGTCTTTTGAATTACATATTTCAAAATAATAAGTTGACCCTTGAACAACGTTGGTGGTTGGGGTGCTGACCCCCCAATGCTGTGTGGTTGAAAATCCACATATAACTTTTGATTCTCCCAAACCTTATTACTAATAGCCTGCTATTGACTGGAAGCCTTACCAATAGCATTAACAGTTGACCAGCACATCTTTTCTATGTTTTATTTATTATGTATTGTATTCTGATAATAAAGGAAGTTGGAGAAAACAAAGTGGTATTAAGAACATCATAAGGAAGAGGAAATACACTTATATATACATGTATATGTATATGTATATATCTATTGAAAAAATTTGCATATGCGTGGATCTGCATAGTTCAAATCCGTGTTGTTCAAGGGTCAACTGTGTAGGCAAATCTATCATTCTTTCTGTTTGTTGTTTTTCCCATTGTTTTTAGACTTACCCATTCCTAGGTTAGTAGATTAGTTAATGTTTCGCCTATGTTTTCCCCTAGCAGTTTTTCCCTAAAAAACTATTTTTAATGGTTTCATTTTTTTACTGTGATTATTTAATTATGAAGGTTTTTGCATTTGTTTTTAAAGTTTACTTGGTTATCAAGAAGGTCACTATGGTTGTATGTGTATTGATTTCTCCTTGTAGTTTTTGTTCCTATCTTACATATTTTGATATTGATAGTGTGTTATTTGATACTTAAGAGTTCACGATTGTTGATGCTTGTAAAGGAGAACGGCCCTTGTCTTTTGCAATGTTTTTGCTTTAACTCCCTTTGTTTAAAATTAATACTGTCATTCCTGGTTTTGGTGTCTGTATTGGCCTAAGAAATCGTTGCTCAAACTTCAACTTTATTTTGCACATAGGTTTGTGGTCATTTTTACAGCTGTCTTTTAATCCTAACTGTTAAATTGGTCTTGGTTCTTCTTATTGGTCCTTTTATATGCAGTTTCTTCATTTTTGAGTTTTATCTTAATTTTGTTTTATCATTCAAACAGCTGAAGTATGCCTTCAAGTAATTATTCCCAAATGTCTATTTTACAGTAAGTGCTAATATATGTTTCCTGAATAAAGGAATAAAGGAATAAATGAAGGATGTTAAGTCTATGCACATCATAGAATCTTTCTGTTACTGTCACTCATGAATGACAATTTAATTAAAAATAAATTTTTCCCTCAAATTCTATAAACACTGCTAAATTATCATTTGGTAGAGCAACAGAAGAGAATTAGAGACCAGCATGAGTTTTGTTCTGACATAAATCTACTTTTCACTTCTGAATGATGGTTTTCTCTCTCTCTCTCTCTCTATATATATATATATTTTAATTTTTAAAATGTCTATTTAAATCCTTTACTTATTTTTATTTATTTTAGAAAGAAGGGGAGGAAGGGAGAAAGAAAGGGAGAGAAACATTGATCAATTGCCTTTCTCACATGCCCTGACTGGGGACTGAACCCACAACCCAGGCCTGTGTCCTGACTGGAAATTGAACCAGTGATATTCTGCTTTGCAGGATGATGCCCAACTAACTGAGCCATACCAGTCAGGGGTCTCTTTCTCTTTTAAGTAAACCTTGTATTTTTGAATCTTATATATTTTTTACATGTAAATATGTTGCCAGGATATGTCTATACTTTGGTTTCTTTTCATTGGTTTTGCCTGGAACATAATGAGACTATTTTATCTGTAAATTTAAGTCTTTTTTTTTTTTTCAATTCAGAAAAGTTTTGTTCAGATAAACATTAATGTGTTTTGTGTAGTTGTTCTGGATCAATTTTCAGGAGCATGACTAATTTTGAGGTTGAATCTCAGGCTCTAATCCTCATATCTATCATAAATTTTTATCTATTTGTTCATTTTATATGTATTATTTTTTAAGTATTTTATTTACTTATTTTTAGAGAGAGGGAAAGGGAGGGAGAAAGAGAGGGAGAGAAACATTGATCAGTTGCCTCTCGTTCATGCCTCAGTTAGGAACGAACCTGCAACCAAGGCGTGTGCCCTGACTGGGAATCAAACTGGCAACCTTTCAGTTTGTGGGACGATGCCCAAACCACTGAGCCACACCAGTCGGGGTACATTTTATGTGTATTTTAAAGGAGTTTTGAAAATGGCCTAAAATGACAAATTAGGTTAATCTTTTCCTAACTAGTTTGCCATCACAAAACTGAAAAAAATATACAAGCTTGTTTTTACGTCTTTCACTCCATTTTCAGTGGTGAATATTGTGTGCTTTTCAGGGTGTGGCGTATATTTCACTTCAGCTATTAAATTATTTATTATTATCATTATTTTTATCTCAAGGAGTTTCCCTGTCATTGCAGCCTGTGTGCTTACTCACTGTTTTCTGCTCGTTTCACAAAGTACACATGTCCTGGTGTCTCATTAATAATGCCAAACAGCTCAATCAAATATTCCTATGATCATCCCGATAGTTTTCAGACGTCTGTTTCAATAAGAAGTTCTCTTTCATTCTTCAGTAATTTTCTAACCTTTTTATTTTTTAATTTTTTAAAAGATTTTATTTATTTATTTTTAGACAGAGGGGAAGGGAGGGAGAAAGACAGGGAGAGAAATATCAATGTGTGGTTGCCTCTCACATGGCCCCCACTGGGGAACTGGCCTGCAACCCAGGCATGTGCCCTGACTGGGAATTGAACAGGTGACCCTTTGGTTCGCAGCCCGTGCTCAATCCACTGAGCTACACCAGCCAGGGCAATTTTCTTACTTTTATATTTATTTTTGAAAATGTTTTGTTGAGCCCCAGCTGGTGTGGCTCAGTGGATTGAGTGCTGGCCTGCAAACCACAAGGTCATGGATTCGATTCCCTGTCAGGGCACATGCCTGGGTTCAGACCAGGTTCCCAGACACTGATACTTCTCTCTCTCTTTTTCTTCCTCCTTTCACCTCTGTCTAAAAATAAATAAATAACACCTTTAAAAAAATAAAATTAATGACTTACCTATACAAAATTACATAAATTGTATACATACTGCTCCATGAATTTTCTCAAAATGAGCACTCCCATAAATCACCACCTAACTCGAGAACGAGAACAGCACCAGTCTCAGAAGGGTGCTTCTCATGCCCCTTCCCAGTTACTGCCCCCACGGTGATGATATCCTGACAACTCTCACCATCTATTAGGTATGTGAGTGGTTTAAAACTTTATATAAACAGATCCCAGTAATGATTTTATTTTACTTTTTCATCTCTGCTGAAGAAGAAGAGATAGATACTAATCTGGTGTTGGCCAGCAGACTGGACGGTGGTTCCTTTCGCCTTTCACTGTCTTCTTGAGGAGATAGATTCCCCTTAGGGTCACAGCGCGAGTGCATTCGTGAGATATACTTTCTGGCCCAGTTCCCTAGAAGGCTGAATCATTATACTTTTGTTTCTCAGCTCTCTGATTCCTTGATACTCTGAACATATGGTGCATGAAAAGCATAATTCTCAGCACACACTATGTATTAACTACGATTAGGTTCAGTGCATGAAATAGAAAAAAGTACAGCTGCTTACAAAAGATAAACATTTTTTCTACCTCACGTAGGAGTCCAAAGACATGCAGCCCTGGGCTGGGACGGGAGCTCTGCTCCACAAAGTCCTGGACAACTAGGCTCTCCCCAGTTAGCTGCTTTGCCGTCCTCACGGTGTGGTCATCATTCTCTGGGCCCAAAGCAACCATTAGAATGCTGGGCGGCAGAATGGGAAAAGGGCTGAAGAAAAGGGGGCAAAGAGAATGCACCTGCTGTCTCTTAAAGAAACTCACGTATCTTCTATTTGTATGACACTGGTCAGAACTTAGTTTATGGAGATACTTGGGTGAAGGGGAAGATGTGGTATGTAGTTTTCATCTTTGGAAGCCGTTACATAGCTAAACACTCTTACTGCAGAATAAGGCCAGATTATTACCGGAGGACACCAGCAGTTCTGTCTCCATCTGACCCATGGCACATTCCACGGGAGGTGTGGTTTCCACAGCCATGGTCCTATACTCCCACCCTGTCACAGTCTGAGTGTGATGGTCCTAAAAGGATATAGGAGGGGAAGCACTTATGAGGACACAAGGGGGGCACTAATGTGCCACCCCGAACAGCAGCACCCATGTGCCACGACAGCTGCCTGCTTTCCTCAGGTACGCACCTGAACGTGTGACATGGAGAGAGAGAGAGCGCGTGGGTGGGAGAGAAAGAACAACATCTTCGCCTTCTTTCATGCTTTGTTTTTTCAACTTTAAGTGGAAAATGTGTCATATTTTATAGAATTTCTCAATTCAGTTTCAAAGGTTTTTGTATTTAGCAGAATTTCCTCCTGGATTTAGGAAAGAGACTGACTGTCAGTCTTGGTTTTTAGTTTTCCTGTTCATGGATATATTAGCTCATGGAAGAGGTTATATTAGGAATTGTTAACCAAACACCACATATTTTCCTCCATGTTGATAATTAATTGTGACCAGAAGTTGAGATCATTAGAGTCATGTTTCCTAAGGATTCCTGACCTTACAAAAGATGTTTTGGAAGAGACTGAGCTGAGAGGCATGTAGACAGGCTAGGAGGGAATTGCAACAGTTTAAGCCTGGGGCAAGGAGACTCTCGATAGGATAGAGACACTTGGAAAGTGTGTATACACTAAACAATTCTTCTCAAAGGAAATACTGAGTCTTCATTAAAAATTGGACATAGATGATGAAGAGAGAAAAGATTTTGTTGTTCTGGCGGACAAAAGGAATGGTATTTCCTCTGCAGAAAAGTGGGAGGGTTGGCAATCTAACTTATAGCTAAATGTTGTTTTAATTTGGGATAGGCTGCATTGGATTTGTGGAAGAACCTGAAGCTTAGTTTATTCAACATTCATTCACTCTCCCTTCCATGACTCTCTCTGAGTAATGCCGTTCACTCTGAGGTTCCAGGTACCCCATCTAATTATTCTAGTGATCTTCAAACCTTTATCTGTGGCCTCTGCCTCTTTTCTGGGGTTCCAAGTCACACGTCCCATCTCCTACTGAGGAAGCTACTTCTCTGTCCCTTGGGCACCTCTACGTGAATATACCCCAAATCAAACTTGCTATCTTCTGCAGCAATCTTATTCCTGTACGCTCTATTTCTATTTCCATCTCACAAACCAAGGAGTGGCCCTTACCCCTTCCTGCTCTCTCCTCCATATCTAATCTCTCAACAAATCCTTTTATTTCTATTTTCCACACGCCTCATCAGTTCATTGTTTCCCTGCTGCTGTCAGAGGTCCTGATGATTGCCCAAACTGATCAGCTTTCTAACTGGTGTCCTTACCTTTCTTTCACTTTACTCAAACCTGTCCTTAAATATCTTTTAGAGTGATCATTCGTTTCTACAATGAATATTTTAAATCATTCTACATTTTTTATTTAAAGGGTATAATTGGTGTTTTTCATGACCTCAAACAGTAGCTCTCAATCCTTTTTGCATGGAGCCTTTTTCTGTCAAGAAACACGATAGCTGCACTTATTATCGGTTCATTGAGAAATACATAAATCAAAGCTACTACAAACTCAGCAACTATTTTAAATGTATGTTGTTATTAATACATACAGGGCTGACATACATTTAACTAATAATCATATATATCAGCAACGTAAGATGCATTCACCCCGTAGACAATGAATGGAGTCTTTGGACTCCTTGCAGTCAGTATGTACCGCCAGGCCACGGCCACTGCCCTAAATAAAGCCCTGGCCTAGTGTTTTCAGCCTCAGCTGCAGTCCCATTGCTCTCCTCACCTCTCACTACATGTCAGCCACATAGACCGCTCCTGTTCCTCTCATTGCCCACTCACCCTTCTCCCCGAGGATGCCCTTTCTTTTCTTTGCCTGGAACACCCTCACTTGATCCCTCAAGATCTGACAAAAATGCCAGGAGAAACTTTTTCAGATTCTCCTTACAGTTACGTGCTCTTTCAGGCAACTCCTGACACCCATGCTTCATCTCTAGCGAAGTCCTTGTAACACTATGCTAGTGTGGAGTTCACATTTGTCTCCCTCACCAGAGTTTGGGTCTTTCCATCTTCCTACCCTGGGCTCCTAGAATAGTGCCTGGCACCTAGTAGGTAGTGTTCACTCAGTAGAGGCAGGTGGATTCATAGTGACTATTAGAATACCTCTGGCAACCTTAGAGAGAGCAGTTTCTTGACAGAAGAAGGAAAGCAAAATAGCTCAGCCCTTAGTGTGTAACTCTTTCCTTGTAATCACCACCTTCTATAGGAACAAATAATAGTCAGTCTTACACTTAGCCGTAAGATTGTTGAACTTAGAGCTGGAAGGCTCTGCGGCTGTCCTCCAATGTGACTCCTTCAGATGACAGGTCAGGAAACATTCAGCATCTAGCTTTTCCTTTTCTAGATGCAGAGACCCAGTTTGCAAACTTTCTCCATATCCTGGTTCTTGATTCATTTTATTTGGATCCCAACTTGTCTACATCCCTCCTAGGTGGTTAAAGTAAGGTACTCATTTACAAAAGGCATAAAAATTCTTTTAGTCCCCAACATGAATGGTTTCTATAATAGATCATTTCTATTTTAAAATGATTTAGACATTTCAATCTTCCTTTTGGCTAAGCCCTTTCCCAGGTGGTGTGTAAGGAGGAACAACATTGGCAGATCCTGGTTCTAACTTCACTTACCGCTCTTGCCCAGGCTGTGATGGAAGTGAGAATGGGCAGTGAGTGCCAAAGGCAAGTGGCCAGAGGAAGAGCAGCAGCCTGGGCTTTCAACCTTGGAAAAATGAAAATCCACTGACGTCCACTTTTGTTTCCAAGATTTGAACCTGTCTGGTTTCTGTAACTTCTGGGCGTTGAGCCTCACATGCCAGTTGTCATACAGAGACAGGTATTTCTGTGGCATCATGGATGAAGTTGTATGGTAGAATGATGCCTATAGAGCCATAAAGTAAGTTGCTTGGGAGAGAATACTGAGAAAATCTGTCTCTGGCAAGATGCAGAGCCATTGAAGTATCTTCAGGGAGCTCTGTATATACAACATGGAAAAAATTAAGCTTTCTTCTGTCGCATTCAACTGACTGTATGGTCACTTCGAGAACAGCAAAGTGGTCATTATTCTTGAAGAAGTGTGTAGAAGGACATTTAGCAAACAGGAAGTTACAGTCTAGGACTTCTGAGGAGCCTGCCCAAGATGTATGATAGGTTACTGCCTCTCCACGGAGGGAAAGCCTGGGCAGCTCTCTGCATTGAAGTGACATATTACTGCTAACGTAATATGACAAAAATAAAAATGCTCCCACATCCAGTAGCCTATAGGTATACAAACATCCTTACCAATCTGCATTCCATCCTTCGGCAAGTGAATGTGACCTGAACTCATTTATCTATTTATACTTGATTTCTGACTCCAAGGGATCAATATGATCAGGTTCCCAAATTCAAGTCTAAAGAAGTTAGAATCCTGATCGTTTACAATGCCTTCCCATCGCGCAGAGCTGGTGTTAATTAACTCTGGGATCCCAAAATTCATTCTGCCTCTTCCACGTTTGCTGTGAAAAGCTGGGTCTGAAATAACAAATGCACAGACAGCACCATTAAGCAGAACGCAGGCATCACATATTTTAACTTGAGTTGCTTCTGTTACCAATCAAACTTGCAGACGTGAGACTAGAGTGTTTCTGACAGTAAGTCCCACAAAAGGATGCTGTTCATTTACTTTGGCAGTGGGATGTACTATCCACGGAAGGCAGCTGTGCATGGCAGAGCCAGCGTTGTAACGATTATAACTCAAAGATCCGTCCTCTCTTAACACTTGCAGACGTTGGGTTATGGCATCTTAGAGGGAGATGTGAGAGGGAAGGCTGCGTGGAGAAACTGCAGCTCAAACGCTAGCACTTGGAAAATCCCTTCTGTGAGGGACAATGTTTGCGGTTATTAAATGAACATAATTTAAAAGGCGGGTTAATTTTCATTGTTTGTACTCTTGTATATTCCTACCACATTGGTCAGTTTAATTTCTTTGTAGACAGTTTTCAGCATGTGCATTCCAGTGGTAATTTCTGGTTATATTTAAATCTCAAGCTGAGAGGTTTATGTTGATATTTTAGAAATGATAGTGAACATTTTTCAAGTTATATTAGGTTCTACCAATGCCCTATTTAAACAGAATGTTTGGGACATAAAACAAGCCAGGAATACAATCAGTGAGGAGTGGACAACACAATTGTGAGCTCACTTTGAGGGGGTTCCGAGGCACACTGGGGGTGCTCAGTGCACAGTCCTGGAGCAGACTGGCCGGCTATGGCAAGAATGGCTAGGTCTGGGTTCGCATGACTAAAAAATTCACGTTCTAATGGTAGACACATCTTTTTCCTTTGATGGTTGCAGCCTGCCACACACTGTAAACCGAGAGCGGGCTGGGTGCTAAGCAGAGCTGGGGGACAAGAAGGAAAGGAGAAGAAAACAGGGTGCCCCCGGCGATGTGCGCTTACTTCCCCAGCACGAGAAGCACACACGGTGAGTCTGTTTCCGCCACAAATCACCAGGCAGACATCCAGCTGTCTTCATGTATATACTAGTCAACTTCTTTGTCAATGCTTCTGAAGTGAAATCCTACCAGCATCGAGGCCCAGAGATATATATCACAGATCGTATTTGCATGTATGTTAGGGCCCAGCGAGTCTAATTCATTCCATTGTATCCCTGTAAGTATAACTGTGTCTGCATCTGCCAGTCTCGGTATAGAGATCTGGGTCTGGAATTCAGATCCATTCATAACGTGTCTTTTTCTTTTAAAATGTATCCTTCTTAGATTATTCACTTTTTTCTACTCTGCTTTAGACCAGACACTTCTAAAAGAGTCTGTACCTTAAACTGACTGGGCATTGTTGGGGCTACTCGTGATACCTGTGGCAGTTCCATGGAAATCACGTCCACGAGGCAGAAAGCAAACACCAGGCCTGTTGTGTTGACACTTTGACGTGTGTTATAATGTAATACCTGGCATGTGTAAAGTGGCCAAGGGCTGCTGTGTAGGTCAGAGCTAAGTGGAAATATAACTGATGACTGTTTGGAAGGTGAAGTCACGCCACCTCAGAGCCAGGCTTTTCCCTTCTGCTTCTCAGCAGGGCCCCTGTGTCTTTAATAATGCCTATGGCTTTACTGTAGTCAGTGGAAGACAAGAGGCCATTTGCTTCCTGCCCATCAATCACTATAGACCTGAGGCCGCAGGGTACGTTCATCAGAAGACAGGCCACAGCAGCCCGCTCCGGACTTCTGCAGAGTACTCAGCCAGTCAGCTAACTGCAGGAGTCCAATTAATCAGACTCTGCAGAGAAAAGAGCGTGGAAAACCCAAAAGTCCTCAAGTGATTAAGCAAAGCAGGTTGGTTAACTGTTGCTGTTTGTGGCGTCACTGGACTGCTCTAAGTGTGGGCGGCAAACTGTGGACTTCAGCCTGATTCTGTACAGCCCACAAACAGAAAAGGATTTTTACATTTTTAAAGGATTGCCGAAAGACAAAAGAAATCTAAAAGCAAAGGCTAGAGACTGTATGTTGCCCATGAAACCTAAAATATTTACTATCTGGCCTTCTACAGAAGAAAGATTTTAAGCCATCAGGCCGCAGTAAGAAACGTCTCGTCTCTAGCTGCCACATCACTGTTCTGTTCCCCGGAAGCCCACCTGTCAGTCAGTCAGCCAGCAGAGGACTTGGGCTTTGACTTAAAGGACTGGGAGAACCATGTTTAGTTTGGGGGTTTCCTGCATCACTTCCAGAAAGGCCTTACTACAGTCAAAAGCTGCCATGCCTTGTGTTCAGCAGGTAATTGGACGGAGAACAGGGGGCTTACAAAAACTCTGCTCGCACACGGATTACAGCGGTCCCTTCGAACTTTCCATCCAACCATGGCAGGGCTGGTAGTGCCTCTGAGAGCACATGTGTTTATCAGATCTTTTGAGCCATTTGATACTTGGGTGTTTTTCTTCCAATACCCTTCTTTAAGAGCTGGCCCACCTCCAAGGTTGTGGGAAGATAAGATTCTAAATTAATTCCTAAAGTTTCTGTTTAGATAGAGAGGGCATTTCAATCCAGGTTCTTCCTCTTTGTTCTTTGATCCGATCCGAATCCCAGGAGAGCCAGGAGTTTCTCCTGCTGCAGCTCTGTCTGAGTACGCCCTGCAGGCTCTGCACATGTGCCCCTGGGGTGATTCCCTCAGGGCGGGGTAGAGAGGGGGCATCCTTTGTCTTGCTTTCTCTTTGGGACAAACTCTCTATTCTTGAAAGAACACAGATGCCAAAGCTAAAGTGCTCTCCCTGAGGCTAGGTACCTTCCACCTAAGCAGGCTGAGTAAAAAACTTAGGAGTTCAACAAGCTCCAGAGTGGGCCATCACCGTTTCCTTGTGGCTCTCATTCCCCTTCACTCTTCCTCATCCTTGTTGATGCTGCCCCAGCTCAGGCCCTCATCCTCTCTCACTGAGACCAGGGCAGTGGCCTCTTCAGTGGAGACGCTACTTCAAAGGTCAGCTCAGGCTCCCCTACACCCTGCTTTCAGGGAGCTGAAAATCTGGCCATGGCACCAATGACTAGAACCTTCCTTTTCCCCATTGCTTATCACAGCATTTTGGGATCTGCCAACTTTTCTAGTAGCTCAGCCTACTTCCTCCACCCCCTCCTTGAGAGGAGTGGAGTTCCCCTATATTGCTTCATATAATCATGCTCTTCTCACCGCCTGGAATGCCCCCCCCCACACACTTTCCCCAGTTTGCTTCACTAATACCTAATCATCTTTCAAGTTGGGGACCAAGGGTCATGTTAAGGATTGGATGTGCCCCCCTGCCAAGATGGTGAAGTCCTAACCCTCAGGACCTGTGAATGTGACCTTTTTTGGAAACAGGGTGTTTGTAGATGTTCAAGTTACGATGGGGTCTCTGGCATGGGCCCTAATCCAAAATGACTGATATTCTTATAAAAAGAATAAATTTAGACGTAGATAATCTTGCCCAGAGGGAAGAAAGTGTGAAGACATGGGGAGAGCATCATCTAGAAGCCAAGCCACAACAGAGGCTGTCAGGAGTGAGGAGAGAGGCATAGAACCTATTCTTCTTCGCAAGCCTAGGAAGGAGCTATCCCTGCTAACACCTCGATCTTGTACTTCTAGCCCAGAAGCCGGTCACAGAGAGCTGTAGGACAGGAAAATGTTTGTAACTAAACTCGTAGTAGGAATATGGCACTCTTGCATAATACAGCTCACTGAAGTAGGTATTATTATCCTTGTTTACAGATAAAAAATGAAGCCTTGAAGTAGTTTGTCCAATGCTAACAAACTAGAGGGCCACAGAGCCAGGAGTCAAACATCTAACTTCAGAGTCTCTGTCCTTTCCGTCACACAGTGAGAGAGAGACCCAGTGTGCTTACCGGCCACACTGTCGGGGTATCTACACCGTCTTCTCTCCTCCCTACAGAACAGTGCAAGCAGGAGATACTCATTTACTCTGGAGTGCAGAGGCAATTACTTAACAGTCACAGAGATGCCTCCTATTTGTGGTATCTTCCAGAAACGTGATGTTTCTTTTTTTAAAATAATTTCTTCCATTAAATTTTAAAAATTATTTTAACAATTTTGGATAGAATAATTCTGACCTATAGCACATTTGTTTTGCTTCCTCAAGGGTGGTGTGTCTTTTCTGAATGCCTCAAGGCCGTCATTAAGGGTTGCCGGCACTATGCTGACCTGTGTTCATACCGTCGGCAATAACCGAAGCATATCAAATTGTTTGCCTCTATGTTAAATGGCCTTAGACTCAGTATTTTTCGAGACAGTATTTCTGTTTTTATAGTTTTTTTTTTCTATTCCTCCCTTAATCTAAAGATTATTAACTATTCCTTTTTGCTACTGTCAATGAATCTGCTTCTAACGTTGTCTTGTTTCTGATTCGCTAATTCAGTTCTCAAGGGTGAGAAAAACTGACATGCAAGTTTGTCAGAAATATATTCATGCAAAATAAGAGTAGAATATGAGTAGAATAAGAGTAGAATATGAGGAACATATCTAATACGTTTCCATCTGAGTCAGTGAATGAGATTCTGTGCTTTAAACGGTTGCTTTTGATCCCCCAGAAGTTTCTTTTCATTTCCTGCTTCTGAACATCCCATTTGGAAGTTGAGGACATCTGAAGAATGATGTCTATAAAGGTGCGACGGTGCTATACAATGCATTAGCTTTAGATTCCCTATTGTCTGCAGAACAGCTAATTACAATAAAACCTCACTAATCTGAAATAACATATTGGATTAATTTCTTTAAAAATCTGACATAAAATACTTTTTAAAAGTTATGTGGGTCTCTTGTTTTCAAAATCGAAAAGTGTCTCACATTAGCCGCTAAGAAAATATTACCAAGACTTTCTGGTAGATGTACTCTGTTGAATAGATAACAATATTCATTTGGCTTTAAATTGTATATCCAAATACTTTATTGTCTTCACTAATTTAAACTTAACACTATAATCTTTTATAGTATCACCCCCTTGTAATATGTCTCTAAATAGTAAAAATAAAAGCTTTAGTCTTGACCAGGTTGAATTATCGCAAATTACTAATTTAAAGATCTACCTTTACTGTACATATTTTAACTGCTGAAGTGACCTTTGGGAAGCAGTTTTGAAGTTGAGAGCTGTTTTATTTATACTTCAAATTATATACTCATTTAAAAAAAAATGAGAATAGAACCAAGATGAAGGGGAGAAGAGGGGTAATTGGTCAAAACTAGACGTGATGTAGGTGAGGCAGGCGGGGGCCTGAGGGAAGGAAGACCTGGCTCTGAGACACTGGAATGTTGAGTGGCTGTGAGTGTCGGCCACAGAGCCTGGAGGCAGTCTGTTCCATACTGTTATTTACACACAAATGACCCTTAGGTTCATCTGAAAAAACAGCATTGGGAAGTCAATGTGAGTTATCTAAGAAGAAATCACTACCAGCAAATCAGTTCTTTTAATATGCAAACAAGCGGTAAGGATTTTTTTTTTCTAGATTAGGCCTTTCATCCCAAACAGCTTTGAATAAAGAAATTCACTACAAACTACGGATATATTCACATCAGATAATGCAACAAGTTTGAGTTCTAACAGGATTTCCTGGTCTAACAGAAGTTTTCTGAACAAAATAACTGTAGTGTAGCAAAAACAAGGAAACCATGCTTTAAATGTCTCTTTTTTTTCCTTTTATTCCTTTGTGAAATAGCAAGGGTTTTTTTCTTGTTTTAAGAAGATTCTTTTCATTAATAACATAGGCTAAAATGTTGGAGTTTAAAGCTAAACACATAAGGCAAAATGTGTAGTTTAAAGAAATTTACAGATTATCAGCCAGAGCTTTCATAAAATAATTATGAATATAATGAATTAACTTTGGTTTCTGTTGATCATGTAAAAAAATCAAGGGACATTTCTTTGGCAGTAATAATACTATAGAAAGAGAGAGAAAGAGAGAGAGAGAGAGAAAGGAAGAAAAGAAAGAAAATGTCATTAAGTTGTATGTTCACACAATCTAAACAAATTCTTAAAGAAACATAACCATCCCTAGGTGGAAAATTAAATACTTTTGTTGTTTTTACCACTCTTTTACTAACCTTATTTTTTAATTTTTTGATTTAAGGAAAAGGCTATTTCCACACAGTACTTCAAAGCAGGAAAACTCTCTATCAATAATCTCCTTTAGCCTGGCTGGTGTAGCTCAGTGGATTGAGCGTGTGCTGGGAACCAAAGGGTTGCTGGTTTGATTCCTGGACAGGGTACATGCCTGGGTTGCAGGCCAGGTCCCCAGTGAGGGCCATGTGAGAGGCAACCACACATTAAAAAAAAAAATCTCCTTTAAGCTTTCTGTTCATACAACATTAAAAAGCTTTAATTATTTATTTGCCCCCCGTAATAAGAGAGACTGACTTCTTTTCATGCTCCAAAAAATATCTAGACTGCTTCCTGAATGTGGGAGAGAAATCTGCATTCTACTAGGCAAAAATGTAACTGTGTTTGTCTATACCTACAATTCCTGCATCTTTTGCCAAGTTGGAAACTTCTAAATCAGAAATCAAGTGGAAAGAAAAGAGGAAGATCAAAATGTCAACAAGACTCCCCATAGCTTATGAAAGTGCCTATATAAGTAGCTCATAAAACTCCATGAAGGTATCTTTCTAACTAGAAAAGATTTCTCAGGAAAAGGCACTCATTTTTTTAAAAACTCCTTCTTCTCTCTATATTATTGAAGCTCAAGTTTGTGTACAAATTATTTTGCATTGAATTACTAAGCTCCTAGTTGTTTTTAAAACTGCTTCTCAGAGAAGCTCAGAACTTTTTTGGAGCATTTAAAGGTAGATTTAAACAGAACTTTTAATTTGAAAAAATGCCAGTATAGAGAAAAGCAATAAATATCACAGGTTAACTTTGCAGGTGGACGGCGAAGGGAGCACGTTACAAACGAGAATTACTAGCGGCTCTGAAACCCGACTGTGAGGATGCTGCTCTCCAGTTAGTCACGTCACTCACGTGATTGCTTTTGACATACTCCGTATCTCTGTTGCTGGGAAATTAATGCACAAGGTTCATTGGCATTGTGCGCTTTGGTTACCTATTTTTCCAACCATTTAAAGAAATAAACATTACATATATTTACTAAACACTTCCTCTGTCTTGTTTGATTATGAGAAATGAATTTTAAATGTTTCCTGGCTAAGATAGAATGTGTTCGGCATCAATATCATGCCAGACATTTTTTCTCAAGTTTCTAAGATTTTGGTGGACTTCTACTTCTTGGAATCCCGGGTTTTGGAGTGTGTGTATTGTTTTTAGGTAAATGCTGAGACATTTAAGTAAATGTTTTTAAGTAAATGCAATTCTTTACTTTAAACAATTTCAACTTGCCTCTCAAAATTGTGGTTCTGGGTGAGAAACTCACAGTCTCAGTGTCCCAGTGATCCAGCTTTCCGGTTACCCTGGCTGCACCCCCAGCACCCCCCCAAGTCTGTCTGCAGATGGGCCACTCCACCAAATTCTGATGCCCTTATTAATCTCCCTGCATCAATGAGTCAACACATACTTCATGTGGTGCCAAAGAGGACAGACAGCATCTTTCTCTTCCATACTCAAGTAGGTATATCCATGTTAACTGTAGAAATGGATTTTGTCTTTCTGTGAGAATCCTGTTCATTTTAACTGGGTGCTCTGTTAGCTCTTTGTGGTGAGGGAAAAGCATTTCAACAATTCCTTACCCTTCTCCTGGAAAACACGTCTCACCCTGGTCCGTTATCTTCTTTCTGTGCAGAAAGAGGTAAAGAATTGATTTATCCTCTGGACTACATGCTCTGCATGGTCTCGCTGACTTCCCTTCCAGGCTCTCCATGGGATTTGAGAATTTACATTTCCATGCCTTTGTTTGCTGATTGTATAAAGGATTTTTATCTTTTTGTTTCAAGTTCAGCCTCACCAGCTAGAATTTCCTTTCTTTGGTAACACTTTGTCCTGTAAGAATGAAAAAATGAAAAGCTTTTTCTTAAGTTTGTTCAGCACTCCATTTTACCCTTCCTTTGTTTCTTTTTTCACGTATACTTTAGGAAGATATTGCTCTATTTTTAATTTCTTTATTTCTGTAGAAAGGCAAATTATTGCATCTCTCTCTCTCTCTCCGACTCCTGTCTTTCCTTCGCTATTATTTAAAATGGACTAAAAGCCAAAGTCCAATGTCCACCCCAAGGGTTCCTATTTTTTCTGTTTCTAAAAGCACCACCAATCGGAACTTATACCCATACTGAATAGCTGTTCTCAAGTTAGAATCACCTATTGTCATCCATCTAGTGTCATTTGTCTGTTGGGGTGTAACCTTAGCTCTGTTCAGATGAAATAGAATATACACCAGAAGGAACAAAAGAACAAAGAGCATCATTTTCTGGGCTCCCAGCTACCTAATCACTAGTAGACAGGACTCAGCACAACACGTCAGGCCTAGAACTTGCGTTTCACATGAGGGTGTGTGTGAAATATAAATTGATTTCTGGAATAACAAAGGAAATTGATGAATTTCATAAAAGAAGAAATAAATAACATTGCAAGTTAAATTCAATTTGAATAAAATAATATGGCAGAAGTTATAGTTATTTTCCAAGTTGCAGTTGAGGTTCACATATTTCTATTTTTTTTCTTTTATTTGTTGATTTGAGAGACAGAAAGAGAGACTTTGACTTGTTGTTCCATGTATTCATACACTCACCAGTTTCCTCTTGTATGTAACCCGACTAGGGATCGAACTCACAACCTTGGTATGTGGGATGATGTTCCAACCAACTGAGCTACCCAGCCAGGACAAATATATATACATATATATATATTTGTATATATACATATATATACATATGTATATATATATATACATAAAATCCTTATCCTCATCCAAGGATATGTTTCTTTTATTGATTTTAGGGAGAAGATGGGGAGGGAAAGAGAGAGAGAAAGAGAGAGAAGCATGAATGTGAGAGAGAAACATCTATCAACTGCCTCCCATATATGCCCTGACCGGGGATTGAATCTGAAATCTAGGTATGTGCCCTGACTAGGGATCGAACCCACAACATTTTGGTGTATGGGACGATGCTCTAACCTACTGAGCCACATGTGAGCCAGGGCCACATATTTTAAAAATAATATTCATTATAATAAAATTCTAAGTCAATGAAATTGGCTAGTGCCTTAGATTATACTATAAATCAATTTGGCTTGTATTAGTTAATTCAATTGTTGTTTAAAGTTTTTCTGTTAAATAACACTTAAAAAAAATTTAAGTCATGAATGGTAGCATTAGTTTGATTCAGGTTTATCATAAGACATAAAATAAAAGACCTAATAGATTTTATGTTTTAAGGTGGCAATGAAAATATCTCGTTGTAAAAACTTCACACTAGCCAAAGCAGCAAAAGGGAATCAAACCAAACCATTGGCATTTTCCAACGTGAACCTTACCACTTAAGAGAATCAGCAGCAGCAGGAGAAAAGTGCATTGTCTTAAGATGTGTAGCTCACGATCTGATGAGGTGACTCACGGTATGCAGTAAGGAGAAAAGGTCAGAAAAGGCTAACTAAGAAGCAAAAGTTTTAAAAACCACAGCAAAGTTTTACCAGACTGCCAGGTCCCTTGTTTCAGAATTTCTAGCTTTCACGATTTTGTCAGGTGTTTCCTCTGTGCATACTGTCAAGGCCTTCTATCACAATCTAAATAGACCTTTAAATGAGAATGTGTAAGTGGATGTTTTATGGCAGTGAAATGACTCCATAGAAAACTATCATTGGTAGATACATATCATTACGCATTTGTCCAAACCCAGAGGATGCACAACACCAAGAACGAATTGTGATGCTGACTGTGATCTGTGAGTGATGATGTGTCAGGGCAGGTTTCCTCATTGTAACAACATGCAAATCTGGTGGGGGCTGTTGATGATGGGAGAGGCTGCGCAGATGTGGGGTTGGTGGGCATGAGAAATCTCTGTACCTTTCTCTCAATTTTGCTGTGAACCTAAAGTGTTCTAAAAAATAAATCTTTTTTTTTTAATTTTTTAAAAGATTTTATTTATTTATTTTTAGAGAGAGGAGAAGGGAGAGAGAAAGAGAGGGAGAAATAACAATGTATGGTTGCCTCTCACATGGCCCTCACTGGGGATCTGGCCTGCAACCCAGGCATGTGCCCTGACTGGGAATCAAACCGGGACCGCTTGGTTCCCAGCCCATACTCAATTCACTGAGCTACACCAGCCGGGCCTAATAAATCTATATTTTTTAAAAAAACTTATGCACACAGCAGAGACTTCTCCACATCTCTTGTCGCCTCTGTGCAGGCATTTCAATTCAGCTTTCGAATGCCTTCAAGTAACAGAGAAAGCACACAAGCAGCCTCCAGACATGTCCTATGTCTAATGTGACCATAGAATTTATCAACTACATAAGCACTTTTGATAGTAAAAGGGACTACTATTAATAACTGTGGAGGGAAAACAGGCACCTGGGATTACTCCAGCAAAACTGAATGTATGATAACTCTACCTGATAGTCCACAGGTTACCCAGCATTTTTATTTTTTGATGGTAAATAGATTTTATTCAAAATTATCTCTTGTTCTACCAGCTTTTTAGACTATGAAAGTAATGTAGCAACATAATGAAAAGTTTAGAAACATGAAAAGAATAAAACATAATCCAACCATCCTAAAACAACCACCCAGTTAATGGTTTGGGATTTTTTCCAATGTTTTGTTTTCACAGTTGCTATGCAAATATGTATGTGATTTTTGTGCCTTGTGTTTTTCTCTTAAAGTTATATTATAAATACTTTTTCATGTTGCTAGTTTCCAAAATAATTTTAATAGCTATGTCAGTATTCCAAGGAGATATATCTCTGATTTATTTTGTCATGTGTTGCCACTGTTTAAAAATTTTACATGCCTGGACTTCCAGCTGAGATGGAGGCATAGGTACATACACTTTGCCTGTACATAAGGACAACAACCAAAAGAAGGACAACAACAAATTTAAAAACAAAAAACAACCAGAACTGCTAGGAAATCAAACTATTTCGAAGTCCAACAACCAAGGAGTTAAAGAAGAAACATTCATCCAGGCCACGAGGAGGGGTGGAGATGGGCACCTGGGGTGGAGAGGACTCACAGCAAGACAGTGGCTCGCAGAGTGGGCTGTCCCACATTTACATGTGAATAAACCAGGAGGAACAACTGGAGAGTGAGACAGATGATGCAATCCAGGGTTCCAGTGTGGTGAAATAAAGCCTCAAAACCTCTGACTGAAAAAAACTGTGGGTGTTGCTGCAGCAGGAGAAACTCCCAGCCTCACAGGAGAGTTTTTTGGAGAGACCCACAGGGCCCTAGAACATACACAAACCCACCCACCCAGGAATCAGGACCAGAAGGGCCCAATTTGCTTGTGGGTAGCAAGGGAAGTGACTGAAAGCTGGCTGAGAGCCAAGCAAGTGCCATTGTTCCCTCTCAGACCCCTACCCCACACACAGCACTACAACACAACAACATGGGTTACCCTGCCCTGGTGAATACCTAAGGCTCCACCCCTTATTATGTACAGGCCCACCGAGACAAAAAATATGTCCCAAAGGAAAGAATAGATCAAAGCTCCAAAAATAGAACTAAGCAATGAAGAGATGCCCAGCTTATCAGGTGCATAGTGCAAAACACTGGTAATCAGGAAGCTCACAGAGTTGGTTGAGTATGGTCACAAAATAGAGGAAAAAATGAAGGCTATGAAAAGTGAAATAAAGGAAAATGTACAGGGAACCAACAGTGACAGGAAGGAAACCAGGTCTCAGATCAACAGTTTGGACCAGAAGGAAGAAATAAACATTCTACCAGAACAGAATGAAGAAACAAGAATTCAAAAAAATGAGGAAAGGCTTAGGAACCTCCAGGATAACTTTAAACTTTCCAACATCTGAATCATAGGGGTGCCAGAAAGAGAAGAGAAAGAGCAAAAAATTGAAAAGTTATTTGAAAAAATAATGAAGGACAACTTCCCTAATCTGGCAAAGGAAATAGACTTTCAGGAAGTCGAGGAAGCTCACAGAGTCCAAAGAAGTTGGACCCAAGGAAGCACACACCAAGGCACATCATAATTACATTACCCAAGATGAAATAGAAGGAGAGAATCTTAAAAGCAGCAAGAGAAAAACAGACAGTTACCTACAAAGGAGTTCCAATACGATTATCAGCTGATTTCTCAAAAGAAACCTTACAGGTAATAACGGGCTGGAAAAAAGAATTCCAAGTCATGACAGGCAAGGACCTACATCCAAGACTACTGTATCCAGCAAAGCTATCAGTTAGAATGGAAGGGCAAATAAAGTGCTTCCCAGGTAAGGTCAAGTTAAAGGAGTTCATCATCACCAAGCCCTTATTCTATGAAATGTTAAAGGGACTTATCTAAGAAAAAGATGATCAAAACTATGAACAGTAAAATGACAACAAACTCATAACTATCAACAACTGAACATGAAAAACAAAACCAAAAACAAACTAAGGAAACAACTGGAATAGGAACAGAATCACAGAAATGGAGATCATATGGAGGATTACCAGTGGGGAGGGGGTGGGAAGAGAATAGGTAATAAGGTACAGGGAATAAGAAGCATAAATGGTAGGTACAAAATAGACAGGGGGATGTTAAGAATAGTATAGGAAATGGAGAAGCCAAAGAACCCATGTATAACCCGTGGACATGAACTAAGGTGGGGGAATGCTGGTAGGAGGCAGGGGTGCAGGGCAGAGAGGAATAAAGGGGAGAAAAATGGGACAACTGAAATAGCATAATCAATAAAATATATATTTAAAAATTTTAGGTGCCTATAAAGTAAGCACTTGCTACTCAAGGTGTAGCCTACAGACCACTAGCATAAGTATCACCTGAGAGCTTGTTGGAAATCCAGAGCCGCAAGCCCCGCCCCAGACCTACTGTGTCTGCCTTCTAAGAAGTTCTCCAAGCAAAGCACATCAAAGTTTGAGAAGCACTGATTTTGCCTACTTATAAATAATGCTGTTGTGAACATCTTCAAGCACACATGTTTTCCCTATTTGTGGGTCATTTAGTTGTATTCAATTCCCACGTGTGAGATTATAAAATTAAAGGACTCATAGATTTTTATGCTGAACGGAACTGCAGGAGAGAGCCAGAGGGGTGGGTATAACAGAGAGTTATAACCTAAAGATTTGTCAAGTTTGTGCCCCCTATTGAATGGTGGACATGATTGACTTGGTGGGGCACCCTGACATTAAAAGTCCTCCAATTCAAAGAACAAGCCAAATATTCCCAACTGGAGGCAGAGCGAGAGAGGAAAAAACTTTCTGTTCCCTCTCCCTGCCCCTCAGCCTCACAGAGCCTCTTGTAGTGCCCATCAGATTGCAAGGCTGACAATTCCTAAATATTCCAGATACAGGCCAGAAACCTCCTTAAATTTCAGGTCTAGGGAATTCATTCCTGACTTTCTCTGAGTCATGAAAAGAGAGAAATGCTTCTTTCGGGGACCTTCAGATTCACCTTCCAAGCCACAGTAATTCTAGCTTTGTTCTGGCCTCCATAATGCAAAGGATCGCTGCACCGCTTCTTTGATGGCTCCCTAAGTCTTGCTTCCTCCCCAGCAGCTGCAGACATTCTTTTTTACAGATACTCTCAGTCCTTTTGGGGTCTGTAATTCCTTGTGCCATCCTCCTTGGGCCCCAACATGTTATCCAGACTTTCCTGTGTTCACCACTGCTCTTGTATCTGACCTGCTTTCCTATTCCAGCATCTCCAGCTTTTTAGTTGGCTTCTGGGTTGCTATTTTTCTTGGGACAATGTCACATTATGAGGTTTATGACATGCTTCCCTCATAGTGATATTGTCCAGATCCTCGGCTTGTTTCTTAGTGTTCTTAAGCCTGCCCGTCAAAACTGCCCCACATTAGGCCTGCTTATCTGTGTGGGTGTCTGGGATGGAGTCTGGCAACTTCATCCTGCCGGTTTCACCTTCAGTAAAGGTTGATCACAAATGGACATCTGGATTTGTCTGAGGATTATTACTGTGATACCAATATCTACCCTGAGAAATGTGACCAGATCACTAACATGCCTTTACTATTTCTTTTGAAAATATTTTCCCCAGTTCAGGTGTTCTCCCCTCTTCATCAATGACAGAGCTTAATCTTGTCTCACAGAAAAGTGGGAGAACGCTTCCTTATGGGTGAACCCCACTTTGTGTTTTGGGGGTCAAGCATGATACTATAATAGGCATCATTTGAAACTGTGTGTGTGTGAGAGAGAGAGAAAGAGAGAGAGTAACTGACCTTAATCTGTAGTTCATCTTGCTCTGAGACAGGCCAAGTAGAGTGGCTTGTCCCCAGGATAGCTGCCATCAATTCCTTCTGGTATGCACAAGCCGTTCGTTCACCCATTGAACAACAGAATCTATGCCTCCACTTCTTTGAGTCTGGGCTCATTTGTGAATGCTGTGACCAACAGAATGCAGAAGAGAGGCTAGGTCATAGGAAGTCTGAGAGTTTTTGCCTGGCTCTCTTATAATGCTTACTCTGGGGAATCCAGACATGATATAAAAAATCTGACTACCTCAAGATTACCATGCTGCAGGAAGCCCAAGGTAGTCACAGGGAGAAGCCACATGGACGAATAAGTCTGCAGTATTCCCAGCCCACATACCAGACACCTATGAAGAAACCTTAGAAGACTCCAGCCTTGCCTCCATGCAACTGAAATTATGAGGGACCCCAAAAGAGAACGACCCAGCTAAACCCTTAAATCCCCAGATCCAGGAAAGATAATAGAAAATAGCTGTTGTCAACCATTAAGTTTTGGGGGTGGTTTACATGTAGCAGTAGATAAGTGAAACCAAGTATCTGTCTTCTGGAAGGAAACCTCTAAGATCCAAGGTAGTAAAGCAATCACCTCTGCGATTATGCCACAGCGTTTGACATCCTGCTTTAATTAGTCATTCAAAGCTATGGCATGCTAAATCACTCTGGAAAGAATAAAGTGTTGTAGCTACTTTAATCTGCCATGCAGATGTGGCTTGGATGTGCTCTTCTCCGGAGCTGGGTGATGAAGGACATCGGTTCTGTGTTAATGGACTAGCTATTCTTCGGACTTCACTCTTTGAGTGTCTGACACTGTTAATATTCACTACATTATGAAAATTGGCAATAGTCATAGAAAGTGAGCGGAAGGAGGTCATATATCTACACAAATTGCCTAGTGCACCCTCCTGTTTTATTAATTAGGCAAACAGAGGTGCACAGAGGTAAAATGTCTTGCTCAGATCGCAGATCTGTTTGATGTCAATTCCAGCACAAGAAGTCAGCTCTCCTGGCCCAAGAGTGGCTCCTTTCACCATGTCACTCTGCCTCTTGGATGCTGAGGAACACTGAGGAAGTCAGTATTCGATGTGGTTCCCTCTTCCCTTCCATTTATTGTGAATGTCCCGTGTGTTGTTGATCTGTACGTTGGGGCTAATACCTACCTGATATAATTATTATGAGTGTTAAAAGAGGAAGCTTATAGAAATTACCTGGCGCTTCCCGCATACTCCATAAATGGTGTAAGCATTGTCTTCAAGAGCCCAGTAAAACAAATTCTTTGGGATAACTGTGTCAAGGACCTTTATATTATTATTATTATTGTTTTTATATTAGAGAGAGGGGAAGGGAGGGAGAAAGGAAGAGAAACATTGATGTGAGAGAGAAACATCAATTGGCTGCCTTCCACACGTACCCCAGCTGGGGACAGAACCTGCAACAGGCATGTGTCCTGATGAGGAACCCAACTGGCAACCTTTTGGTTTGTAGGACGACACCCAACCAACTGAGCCAGGGCAGAGATTTTTAAATTGAAAGAATTTCCCCCGCAAACAATACCCTAGGTATAAGAAATGCAGCCCTGGGGGAGGGCTACAGAAGGGAATTCAGCATCCACCCAAGTCCTAACCCAGACAAGCAGACGGTTAAACGACCTGTGAGGAAAGAAAGGAGCGGGATGTGGATAATTAGCATGAAGGCATGGAATAACTCTCCACCCTACAAAGGGAAACAGAGTACGGCTGAGTCAGCTCTGGATGCAAGAATGAGAAGAGAGCAGGCCTGGATGTCTGGAGTTCTTTCTGTCAACTTTGTGTAAAAATAGGTATCTCTAGCTGTCTGTCTGTCTGCTGAGGAGATAATCCATCACCTGGTCTGTGAATGTAGCCTTTCCTTGGGCCCGTCTCTCCAGACTTCTGTTGTGGTTACTTGTCTCTCTGTGGTTATCCCCATGTCTGCTTCTCTGTCTCCTTTGTATCATATGTGCTGTGTGTGTAAAACTCTTTATGTGCAGTCTGGGAATGGTTTTTAATACGTTCAGAGCAATAAGCCAGAACCTCCACCTTTAATACCTGCTTCTGCCATTTCTCATCAGTGGGGCTGCGAGCACATGTGGGAAGCAGCCGCCTGTGACGGGTCCGGGCCTCGCTGCACAAGAGGAAGCAGATGGGAGAAAAGGGAGCTATTGTACTGAACACCTGTCCAGCCCTCGGTACCCCCCCAAAAAAAAGGTCACAATCAATAGTGGAGAGAGCCCAGTCTGTGGACACCAAACAAGGGACAGCACAGAATAACTATTACAGTGATTTAAGGTGATGAGTGGGAAAAACCATGTTCGCTAGATTTTTGCTCACCACATGGTAAGGTGAAGTTGTTGTTTCAAAGCTGTTGGCAGAAGCCTGTGGGGTTAGACTGATGGGCTTGAATTCCATGTCTGCTGCTGGTTGGCTTTATGATTTGTGGTCAGCTATTTAACGTCTCTGGGCTACAATTTCCTTACCTGAAAAATGGGGATGGTAATAACGCCTGCTTTACAGGCAGGTCGTAAAGAAGATTAGACGGAAATAGTGTAGGAAAAGTACATATCACCATCCTGGAGTATGGCCGATGCTCCAAAAATTACAGCCATTACTATGTTGATAATAGTTTTCAAAATAACCGGGGAAAATGCTGTACCGTGAATAAAATTAGCCTACTCATTTAGATGAAATCTCCAACCCAACACTTAAAACATCACTTAACCTCCCTGGACCTATTAAGTGGTAATCATTTTGTCTGACCCATTTACACATTTGGTGAATCTCTACCCTCTGTCCAGTCAGACTCCTGTTTTCTCTGCAACATCAAGATGTCTATATCTCCAGGAGACGTGAGGGATCACAGGATGTTAGTCCAGAGGTCAGGACTGATCTGAATCTGGTTTTAAGTAAAATTCAGGAATTAAAAAAAATTTAATGGGAAATTGTTTGAGTTCCTCCTCAAAAGGGCACGTTATAAACATCTGTTTCTATTGTTTGTGCTTTAAAAATCTCAATGTGCTGGATGAGAGTGGAAAAGGAACTTCTAGTCCTATGGGTGTTTTGCTAACAGTTTCGTAATAACAGTAAATTATGTTTATAGACTCAACCAATAATTTTTAAAAAGAGAGAAACAGCCATTTATTGAGTGCCTGCTACATGCCAGGCATGTTGCAACCTGCCCCCCCCCCCCCACCAAGGACTGTTGTGTTCCCACTTTACGGAGGAGAAATCTGAGGCTCCCAGAGGTGACGTCGTTGCTGATGTCCTTGCTGGGTTTTGGTGAAGTCTGTGTTTGGATGCAGATCTTTGTGATTTCAAAGCTCTTGTTCTGTCCAGTCCACTTCACTGCCTCCAGGCTCAGTTCCATTTGCTTGACTTTAATGAGGACCTCGTAGACTCTCAGCCTCAGGGATTTCTTGGGCTGTTGAGATCTTATGCACTATCATTACTCTCATCTTTGGAGTGGTCCTGCTGCTTCCACTCTGGGCCCAGATGATAGAAACTCTCTGTGTATATGTCAGTTATTTCAAGATGCTGAGTGTGAAACTTCTAATCAAGTATTTCAGTGGAAGGCCTCATCTGGAAATGGTTATCCAGATGTTATAAACCACTTTAGCCAGCGGTTGCCAGACTGCTGTCCAGGTGATGAATACAGGACATCCCCCTTCGTATGTGGAAGATGTTCTGGAGGTACCCAGAGCTGGGAAATGTGTCACTACTGTGCAGCGTTCTTCCCTGGAATGTCAGGGACCTCAGTCTCAGATCCCTAACATCATGGGTGTCCTGATGACTCTGAACAATCTCCAAGTCTAAGAATAAGTGGCCCCATTTTTCTGACAACCCCGAGCGTGAACCCTGAAAGAGGGGTTGGGGAAGGGTCCGTGCAGCCTCAATACTATGGGCACCTGCTTCCTCCAGTCAAATGTAAGAGTTTGTTTATGGGTCGCTTTCTCTTTCACCAAGCTTCTGCAGAGCAAGCTCTGAATCCCAGAGAGAAAGACTATGGCATCACAGAGTTCATTGCTACTGGGACTTAGAGGGATAGAGCAGATATGTTATCGGAAGAAGTGGAATTCTTGCAGTGTTGCGAGGAAAAGAATTTCCTGAGACCTGCGTAGGAGGATGGGGCTTCATGATAAATTTTATTGATGATTTAAATTCAGGAGATTTCCTTCCAGTCTTCCCAATGTCCTATCTCTGTCCATCTCATCATGGAAAAAGTCCAATCTCATCTTCAGTAGGTCCAGGATGAAAGCCACTGCCCAGAGTTTATGCTCCATATTAAAGTCCGGTGCAGCCCAGCCTCTGGCTCGCTTAGCGTGTCTCCAGCTGCAGTCCACGGCGGTGGTGCGGTATTCAGTCTCCCACCTGGAACCTACATGTGGAGTCTGCATGGCCATCAGGCGAGAAAGAGAGAGAGATTGTTCCTTTGGGATTATATGGGCTTGGGTTGGGAAGGATCAGGTGATTTTTCCGAAAAACCAATCAGCTTCCCAAGCTTTTGGGGGCTTTTGATAGGCTTATACCCCTAGTTAGACTGACAGGCCTCTTTTGTGAAGTGCCTCCCCACTCCACAGGCCCCTCAACCAGTGCCCCTCAGCAATCTGGTCCTGGAGGGAGGTAGGGAGGACTGTTAACCCCCTTGGTCAATGTTGTAATCCCCTTGGGGTGTGAAGCTGTAGCTTCCTGGTGAAGCAAACAAGTTCCTGCTTCAGAGTTTATTAAGCTCAATGTCTAGTCTCTTTTGCTCTCTTCCTTTTTTTTTTTAATAAAAGATTTTGTTTTACCTGCTGATGTGGACCCCAGCTTGTGGGGTCCGTGGCGTTGAGGCCAAGACAAGACAAATTCACACAGACTACTGAATCCCTGAATCCTGTGGAGGAAAAGGGATGGCATGGCCACTCTCTCAAGAGAAGAGCCTGCTCTCTTTCCTTTAGTTAATAGTTAGCTCACTAGTGATGGTAACAGATATACCACCATGATGTCCAGATTTTTAAAGAACTAGAATCACCATTGACAAGTGGAAGGGCTCCCTATTGTTTCATACACTCCATTGTATGACAAAAATGGCAAAGGTAACAGTTCTAATCAAACCTTATGATTTGTTCTATATCACACAACCTTGTGGTTTGGATCCCAGTCTTCATTGCTGTTATTAATTGCCAGTTGAAGCCAGCCTACTAAAAAGGAAGCAACACGGCCTCAGGCAAAAAGGGTGGAAAGCATAGATGTGGGAGTTAAACTGTTTGCATTTAAATCCACGGCTTTCTACCTGTGTGAGCTGGGATGAGTTATCCTTAATCTCTCCAAGCTTCAGTTTTCTCCCCTGAACAATGGCAATACCAGACTACAGAGGACTGTTGTGAGGATCTGAGGGATAATGCCCATAAAGCACTGAGCACAAAGTGCTCAATGAATGTCATTATTATGGTGGTGGCTGCTGATAACCATTTGTTCTAAGAAAACTGCGTGTCTTCTTCCTGTTAGCTGGAAGGCAATGGCAGATGCTGGGGTCACTTGTGTTGAAACTCAAACAACTGGCCAGTGATCTGGGCCAGAGAAGAGAAAGGCTGAGTGGGAGATCTAGCTGATGCATTCACATTCACACTAGCAGATTCAATTTGTAATCTGGCTCAACAGGCTTGACTCAAAACCAGCCTTTCCACAGGAATTTCACACATGCAAATGAGGATTTTGATGGTCCTTGTAAAATAACCTCTAGTTTAGTCTGCATATTTGAGAGCCAAAGTCCCCAAGATGGGCCAAATTGACTGCACAATTACCCTAGTCTGATTCCAGCCCCGGACCACAGAGGCAGCGGTTTTCTACCTTCCAGCCCTGGAGGACGCTCTCCCAGGGCTACTGAGTGAATGAGCCCTGTGGTCATTTCTGAGCAGAGGGAGCCAGGCAACACTTAGGCCTAGGAAACAAAAGTGAACCCTCATTAGCTCCAACCGTTTAATAATGTGTTCAAGCAAAAATGTCAATTGAACCTTAAAGACTGCACATTCTTAGGCCACACAGTTGGCAGGACCCTTTCAAGGTGTACCTATTTTCAAAAATTTTCTTGATTAATTCAACACTTTGGATCTCCTTTATATGCCTGTAATTATTCACTTACCTCCAGAAAAGTGAAAAAAGAAATTTCCCCTGAGAGAAAAATAGTTGAGCTCTTGGAAAATTTAAGTATATTTTTGTGTTGCTTTATCCCGTACATCTGATTATTTTAGCCCTGGGCAAAGATACATTAGCATCAAACAAATCGAAACTATGTTGCCTTCAAACTGTATTTTTGTTTAAGCTCAACCACCTTAAAGCAAGTGTTGATATACTTTAATGCACAGGATACGCCTTCATACTCATTCCTACTCTGACTTCTTAGATGACCACTTGGAATTGTCTTTTTCTCTCTCTTCCTCACACATGGGCCTGTTCCCGGGGGTCTGTCCTTGGTCCTCTTCTCCAGTCTTACTCCTCACCAATGTTTCTGAATGCAGAGATCTTAGTCACCGCTATTGCTTAACCTGTCACCTCTCTTCAGGTGCCATTCAAACAGTAATGCTAAGAAAAAAAGAGGAGAATAATCCCTGCTTCAAATGTATTGAGTTTGAGGAAGCCCACAGGACATTCAAATAGGAAAGTCTAGCAGATGCATTACAGAGACTCAAAAGCTTTATTCGATTTTCTCTTGTCTATAATCAAGCCTTGAAAAAGCTTCTGTTTTAATAAATCACAGGCCATGTCTCTTTGCCAGAGACGCTGATGAAACAGGTCTATTTTTCCAACATATTTTTGGTCTATGGGCTCTCCTGTTTCATGCTTCTGTTTATTCAAGTTTTATTTACAATATCCTAATAAATCTCTATGCTGTAGAATCACATGGACATGAAGACTACTTCCGGGGTTACCCACGGGCGCTGTAATGTTAGGAGCCATATGGCAACACTTTCCTGTCTCAGACATGGGGTCTCACTGTGTGAGACTGACGTCAGGCTCTCCCTCTTGGCTTACGAAAAGCGATTCAGAGGGAGGACAAGATGGAGTCGTACACAGGCCGTGTCCAAGCCACCGTTGGGTAAAGAACAGCAAAAATGCTCATGCCATCCCTTCCTTGGTTGGATGATGACAGGTAAGAAGCAAATGATTTCAATAATAAAAGTGTAAGTAAAAATTCTTATCCAAATGTCTCTAAGCCTCACCTGCTCACAGATACCAATGAAGTCACATCAGTGCCGCTTCCTCAGCTGCCTTCTCAGAGCCTGTTCACAGCATCTTGGGGAGTCTCCAGGACTGCCCTGCCTGGGTTAATATTTTGAAATCATTTTGTCTGGACATATATTTGGTATACATTATTTTGTCATCTCTTCTTTCACTTATACTGTGAACTTTCGTAACGTGATTCTTTATGGTTATAGGGTGTTCCACCACATGGCTAATTTGTTTAACCAGCCCTTTGTTGTTGTATATTTGCTACCAGCAATAAATAATTCTGTAGTGAATATCTTTGTACACACGCCTTTACATGCATCTTTAATTATTGTCCTGAAGTAATTCTTAGGCATGGAATTTTGGCCAATGGTATGCCCATCATAAAGGGTTAATGTTATTATTAATAGACAATGATTTTAAGTATTACTGAATATGGGGCCAATGACAAACAATTCCTTTGAAGGTAGCTCTTGAAAACAAAAATACAACACAGCCTTTTAAAAATGCATTTTAAAGAATGAGATCATTCCAAATTTATTAATACAAAGGAACAATTTTGACTTTTTGAAATCTCTTCCCAATCTAAACTTTATGTTTCCTAAAACTTAAATTTGACCTAGTGCTTTTATGTAGGGGCGGTAAACATCTATTTAGAGGACAGTAATGAAAAAATTGTTTATTAGTGGTATATATCATAACACGGCATGCAAGTTTGGACAGATATTTTACTTTCTATGTGAAAGCTCAGTACCCTGAAGTTTGTTAACTCTGTACCAGAGAGATTTTAAAGTCTGAGTGGTTCATAAGGGAATAAGCGGAATGTATGACTTGCATCGTTAACTAGATTTTAAGAGAAAGGAGTTGTCACCAACATATTTTGACCAAATGTCTTATTAAAGACACCACCAAGAACGGAGCTTGTTCCTAGCCCAGACACCCCTGGCAGCTCCATCACTCCGTATTTTAATAACTCATTGGCAACAGGATGGAGTAGTTTATGTTCCAGACTTTGCCTCCTGGTATCTAGATTTTTATAGGTGTTTTGACTGAGGTGTAGAGGAGGCATTTTTTTGGCTGCTGATTTCTATTCCAGATTGTGGGATGTGAATAATTTGGTAAATTAACATCAATGGGTTAGACTGTTCTCTGTTACTAAAGGCCCCTGGGCTGCCTGTTCCACGGGATGGTCACATTAATTTGCAACCACATGAGGATGGCCGCTGGGCACACACACCCAAGTTAAATTTCCTTTTGCAGGTTTTCCCCCTATTTTGGATATTCAGGTAGCCGCTGAAGTCTGAGGCAGCTCTCTCTTGTGTATTCATAATTCTGGCGAAACCCAGGGCTTCCAAAACTAATATCAGAGAGGAAAGATCCAAACCTTAGTGCTTTTGTGGCTTTTTTTTTTTTTCCTGAGGCCAGCTTTCGGCCATGTTTCCAATGATCAGTCTGTACTCCCAGTTATATACTAAATGCATAAACTGTGTGTGCTACAAATGATGTTTTTCTAGCCTGTCCGTATAGCCTATTAAACCAGAGTTGGCAGTTTTCCATCCCTTAGGAGAAGCATTTGGCATAAATAATATTGTCATTTGGGAAGGCTAGACATGGTTTGAAGAAGTGACCTTGTATAAATACTGTCTGAGGTATGACTGAGGCTAAATTATATGACAGGGAGCTAGTATAGTCTGGGCTCTGGGCCCTCCTGGTAATGAAGTTGCTTCTTGTAGTAATGGAATCATTTGAATTGAAAATGTAATCAACTACATTAGAGGCTGTTCAAAACACACACACACAGGAACCAGTTTATTTATGAAAACTCAGTGTCCAGCGGATGGCAAAATGGTGCTGGAATTTCTTTGTCACTCAAATGGCTTTGTCTTTTTAACAGACAAGATGTCTTAGGAAGTGCCTTTTGTGCTTACCACAGAACTTCCTTCAGTGTTGAGACTGCCGGGCATGCCAAGCATTTGTTAACCACCCACCCACATTTGGGCTGAGCAGTCAGCAGTATGCACAGCATTGCTGGGCTGCTTGTGGGCGATCTGGTATATCAGTAGCACAATACAGTCCCCCAGAGTCCTTTTCAGTCCCCTCTCCATGACCCAGTTTAACCTTTCTTTCCTCTTACTTGGCCTGTGTAACTCTAATGGCCTCCTAGTTATACAAAACCCATTCCCTTCATTTTATCTGAACTCTATTAATTATTTTGCCAGGTCTGTCTTTTAAAATCTTGACTTTATTTTTAATAATCCATTGTATTATTCATTCATTCATTAAATAAATATTTATTGAGTGCCAACCGTGTGTCAAGCACTTTGTTCCCTGCTATAGTAAGATTCACAATCTAGACTTTTGGTCAAGATGGCAGCGTAGGCAGACATGGCTCACCTCCTTGCACAACCACATCAAAATTACAAATAAAATATAGAACAATCATGACTCAGAAACATCAGAAATCAAACTGAATGGAAGTCTGACAACTATGGAATTAAGAAAACCCATATCCATCCAGACTGGGGGAAGGGAGCAGACATGGAATGGGCTAGTCACACACCTATGTGTGGTAGATAAAAATTCAGAGGGATATTTCAGGAGTGAGGAGTCCCAGCCTCATACCAGGTCCTCCATCCCAGGGGTCCAGTGCCAAGAATATAAGTTCCCACAAATTCGGGCTGCAAAAACCAGCAGGGACTGAATTGGTGGAAGAAACTGGTGGAACCCCAAGCAGTTCCTTTTAAAAAACCCACACAAGGAGTCATCCACTCAGACTCACCCCCTCTGAGCTCCAACACCAGGGTAGCAACTTGAAAGGCAACGGCATACCGGGAGAAACTGAAGTGTCTGGCATCAAGGTGAGCAGAGGCCATTGTCCCTTTTCTGAACCCTTCCCCTGCAGAGCCACAGAGCCGCCAGGCAGGTGCCATCAACCTGTCTAACACTGATACGCCTTGGAGATTCCCATCAAGCCATATGAATGGCTGGTCTTGGCTCATGCTGCACAACTTCCTAAATTCTACCAGATAAGCAACAGCTGGCCTCAGTGAGCCCCAGGCCTGGCACTAGAAGCACCTAGCCTACATTCACAGCTTGGCTTCTCCTGGGACTCTCCAAGTTCGGCACAAGTAGCAGCCATCTCAGATTGCTTTTAGCTCAGGCAGGGTGGCCCATGGCAAAACACAGGTGGAGGCTGACCTTGGCCTACACCACCCACGAAACCCCAGGGCCAGTGCACCCAGTGGACAGCTACAGACCACATTGGAGCACCTCCACCCTGCCCCTGCAAGCTGATCCTCCAGAGCTGGTGGAGGTCAGTGGTCAGTGGTCACAGCCAATTCTTGCTGTTGAAAGTCCTGGGTAAATCCCTCCATTGACCTATCAACTGCAACCAAGGCTCCACTACAAGAGAAGTGTGTACTCAGCCCACACAAAAGGCACACCTTGAATAACCAGTTTGGGTGATACGGGAGGCTGTGCCACTGGACCCTATAGGACACCTACTACATTAAGCCACACTACCAAGACACAGAGTCAAAGCAGCTCTACCTAATACACAGAAACAAGCACAGGAAGGCCTCCAAAATGAGGAGACAAAGAAATATGCTCCAATGAAAGAACAGTTCAAAACTCCAGAAAAAGAACTAAATGAAATGGATGTAAGCAATCTATCAGATGCACAGTTCAAAACACTGATTATAATGATGCTCAAGGGACTTCTGGCCAAGATGGAGGCCTAGGTAGACACACTGTGCCTCCTTGTACACCAAAAGAAGGACAACAACAACTTTAAAAGCAAAAAACAACCAGAACTGACAAAAATCGAACTGTATGGAAGTCCGACAACCAAGGAGTTAAAGAAGAAATATTCATCCAGACCGGTAGGAGGGGCAGAGACAGGCAGCTGGGGTGGAGAGGACTCACAGCAAGGTGGCGGCTGGAGGACTAGGAGAGGCGGCGACAGGTGGAACAGGCGGTCCCACATTTGCTTGCAGATAAACCAGAAGGAACAACTGGGGAGCGAGAGAGACCGCATAACCCAGGGTTCCAGCAAGGGGAAATAAAGCCTCAAAACCTTTGACTGAAAAAACCTGTGGGTATTATGGCAATGGGAGGAACTCCCAGCCTTACGGGAGTGTTTGTTGGAGAGACCCACAGGGTTCTAGAATGTACACAAGCCCACCCACCCAGGAATCAGCACCAGAAGGGCCCAATTTGCTTGTGGGTAGTGGCAAAGTGACTGAAAGCTGGCAGAGAGCCGAGCAAGTGGCACTGTTCCCTCTTGGACCCCTCCCTCACTGGCAGCATCACAACACAATGATTTGGGTTGCCCGGCCCTGGTGAACACCTATGGCTCCTTTCCTTACTACATAACAGGTGTGTGCAGACAAAAACAAAAACAAAAACAAAAAAAATGGCCCAAATGAAAGAACAGATCAAAGCTCCAGAAAAAATAAAACTAAATGATGAATAGATAGCCAACCTATCAGATGAAAAGTTCAAAACACTGGTAATCAGGAAGCTCACAGAATTGGTTAAGTATGGTCACAAAATAGAGGAAAAAGTGAAGGCTATGAAAAGTGAAATAAAGGAAAATGTACAGGGAACCAATAGTGACAGGAAGGAAACCAGGACTCAAATCAACAGTTTGGACCAGAAGGAAGAAGACACATTCAACCAGAACAGGATGAAGAAACAAGAATTCGAAAAAATGAGGAGAGGCTTAGGAACTCCCAGGACAACTTTAAACATTCCCACATCTGAATCATAAGGGTGCCAAAAAGAGAAGAGAAAGAGCAAGAAATTGAAAAGTTATTTGAAAAAATAATGAAGGACAACTTCCCTAATCTGGCAAAGGAAATAGACTTCTAGGAAGTCCAGAAAGCTCAGAGAGTCCAAAGAAGTTGGACCCAAGGAAGCACACACCAAGGCACATCATAATTACATTACCCAAAGTGAAATAGAAGGAGAGAATCTTAAAAGCAGCAAGAGAAAAACAGAGTTACCTACAAAGGAGTTCCCATACAACTATCAGCTGATTTCTCAAAAGAAACCTTACAGACAAGAAGGGGCTGGAAAGAAGTATTCCAAGTCATGAAAGGCAAGAACCTATGTCCAAGATTACTCTATCCAGCAAAGCTCTCATTTAGAATGGAAGGGCAGATAAAGTACTTTCCAGAGAAAGTCAAGTTAAAGGAGTTCATCATCACCCAGCCTTTATTATATGAAACGTTAAAGGGACTTATCTAAGAAAAAGATCAAAACTATGAACAGTAAAATGACAACAAACTCACAACTATTAACAACCAAACCAAAAACAAAAACAAAACAAACTAAGCAAACAACTGGAATAGGAACAGAATCACGGAAATGGAGATCACTTGGCAGGTTATCAGCAGGGGAGTGGGAGGGAGAGAGAAGGGGAAAGGTACAGGGAATAAGTAGCATGAATGGTAGGTAGAAAATAGACAGGGGGAGGTTAACAATAGTATAGGAAATATAGAAGCCCAAGAACTTAAATGTACAACCCATGGACATGAACTAAAGGGGGGGAATGTGTGTAAGAGGGGTTGTGCATGGCAGAGGGGAGTAAAGGGGGAAAATGGGACAAGTGTAATAGCATAACAAATAAAATATATTTTTAAAAAAGGATGCTCAAGGAAGTTAGTGTAAAATATATTTTTAAATCTATTTTTAAAAAGGATGCTCCAGTCAGAAACGAGGGATACACTAATTAAAATAATGAACGATTTATGGAGAAACAACAGTAGAGTGGATGAAGCCAAGAATCAAATCAATGAGTTGGAAGATAATGAAGCAGAAAACAACCAATCAGAACAACGAGAAGAAAAAAGACTAAAAAAATGAGCATAGTATAAGCAGTTTCTGGGACAACTTCAAGAGGTCCAACATTTGCATCATAGCGTACCAGAAGGAGAAGAGAAAGAGCAAGAAATGGGAAATCTATGTGAAAAATAGTGAAAGAAAACTTCCCTAATTTGATGAAGGAAATAGACATGGAAGTCCAGGAAGCACATGGAGTCCCAAACAAGTCCCATCTTTTGACACAAAGAGGCCCACTCCAAGACACATCATAATTAAAATGCCAAAGGTTAAACATAAAGGGAGAATCTTAAAAGCAGCAAGAGAATAGCAGTTACTTATAGGGGAATTTCCGTAAGACTATCAGCTGATTTCTCAAAAGAAACCTTACAGGCAATAAGGGGCTGGAAAGAAGAATTCCAAGTCATGAAAGGCAAGAACCTACATCCAAGATTACTCTACCCAGCAAAGCTATCATTTAGAATGGAAGGGCAGATAAAGGATGTCCCAGACAAGAAAAAACTAAAGGAGTTCACCATAACCAAACCATTATTATATGAAATATTAAAGGGGCTTATTTAACTAAAAGAAGATCAAAACTATGAACAATAAAATGGCAAAAAATACATATCTATCAGCAATTGAATCTAAGAAAACAAACTAAGTAAACAAGAAAAACAGAGACAGGATCATGGATACAGAGAGTGTTTTGATGGTTGCCAGATGGGAGGGGGATGTGAGGGAATGGGTGAAGAGGTGCAGGGATTAAGAAGTACAAATAGGTAGTTACAGAATAGCCATGGGGATGTAAAGTATAGTGCAGGAGATGGAATAGCCAAAGAACTTATATGCATGACCCATGGACATGAACAATAGTGGGGGGATTGCCTGAGGTAGTGAGCAGTGCTAGGTGGAGGGGAGCAAAGGGGGGAAAATCAGCACAACTGTAATAGCATAATCAATGAAACAAAATAAGAAAATCATAGTCTAATCATGGAAATGTGTATTTGACAGGTAATCCCAGTCCTGGGCATACAATTATAATCTATATGACTGTTCTGTAGGAAAGAAGGAAGATTCTTTGATAGTATAAAACAAAGAAAACTCCTCTGGACCGAGGACCTGGGGAGGCTCCTCTGAGGAAATGATGATCTAGTTGCAGTGTGAGCAGGTGTAGATCTCAGCTAGGGGTGTGGAGTAGGTGTGGGAGGGGTGAGGGGGGTGTTTTCCAAATAGAGTAGCAGGCGCGGTGCCATCTGAGGAATGGAGAGAAGGCCAGCATGGTGGGGGTATGGAAAGGCTGGACCACAGCAAGGGGTTATGTAGGCCATGTTAAGGATTGTGGTCTATATCTACCAGCAGTGGGAAGCTATTAAAGAGGATTTAAGCAGGTCATAATTTGATCAGATTTACATTTCAAAAAAAACTACTTGGGCTGCAGTAGAAGAAGCAATTGGCAGTGGTTAAAGAGATCAGAGAGGAGAGATAATGTGAATCTGGGTCTTAGCAGTAGACAGGTTCGAGCATTGTTTATGTGGGGGAAAAACACAAGGCTTGACAATGAATTGGACATGAAGGAGAGGGAATTGTCAAGGAGATTATGAGGTTTCAATTTGTGTGACTGGATTTTCTGACCTTCCATTTACTAAGTGGGGGACTACTGAAAAATAGAACTGAAATCGTGAGCAAAGGCCTTGGAGCAGGAGCACACTTGGTGATTTTCAAGGCATAGTGAGTGGAAGAGCAGTAGGAGATGCAATCATGGTTGTGGGTGGTGGATCCTGTAGGGCCTTGTTGGCTACTGTAAAAAGATTTTACCTTTTAAGTAAGTGAGATGGGAAGCTATGGAAGGGTTTTGAGCAGATGAGTTACATAATCTGATTTACATTTTTGAAACATTACTCTGGCTACTATACGGAGAAAAGACACTAGGGGTCAAGGCTAAGATCAAGGATATCAGTTGGGGGACAATTACAATAATCCAGGTGGAAGGTGGTGGTGCTGGTTTTTAAACCACGGAGGCCGTTGAGAAGGTGATGAGAAGTGGTTAGATCCTGGCTAGAGTTTGGATGTGGAGCAGCAGCATTTTCTGATGAATTGGGTACAGCGAGAAAGAAAGAGAGGAGTAAAGGATGACGCCAGGGTTTTTGGCTTGACCTATGAAAAGATGGATTGCCATTCACTGAGATGTAGAAAACTGCTGGAAATGCAGCAGTTTCGTTTTGAATGTCAGGTTTGAGATCCTTATTAAATATCCAAGCGGAAAGATGGAGTAGGCTGTTGGACATATGGGCTAAAGTTCAAAGGAGAGATCCAGAATCCAAATATAAAGTTGGGCATATTTGAGGTGTAGAGAAATGCTACTCAAACCCATGAGAAAGAATGAGTTTACCAAAGGAATAAAGATAATTGGAGAAGAGGAACAACACGTTTAGAAGCTAAGCACAAGAAGAAAATAATCCTAGTCAGGAAGCAAGGCTGACCTCACCAGGAATAAGACACACTGACATCATGTGTCCCTTGATGTGATGCACTGAGAAGAGCATAACATCACCTCCGTGGTATTTTTGCCCAAAGCCTAACCATGCGAAAACATCAGACAAATCCAAGTTGAGAGACATTCTACAAAATAACTGACCAGTACTCTTCAAAAATGTCAAGGTCATGAAAGGCAACAAATGACTGAGAAACTGTCCCACAGTAAAGAAAACGGAAAGGCCTGAAATTGAGGACAATCTGGGGTCCCAGACTGGACCCTAGAACAGAAAAAGGATGATAGTAGGAAAACTGTTGAAATTCAAATAAAGGCTGGAGTTTCCATTGATCCATTTAATGGAGTATTTAACCCATGTTATTTTCCTGGTTTTGATCATTGTACTATGATTATATAAGATGTTAAAATTAAGGGAGACTGGTTTAGGGACATGGAGAAACTTTCTGTTTTATTCTTACAATTTCTATCTGTAAGTCTAAAATTATTCTGAAAGAAAAAGTTAAAGAAAATTGAGTTTATGGCTTTTAGGCATGTACACTGCCCCTCGCCCTGCAAGGATATGGCTACCCTCTTGTCCCGTTTTTTTGGCTTAGCATAGAGACGCTGTAGAAGTAGGCCAGACCACCCAACAGGGTTTTTAGACAGGGTTTAAAGATGTTGGACTTCCCTCTAAGGGCCAGTGAAGGATTAGGCAGAAAATGTGGAAGATGGGAAACTAGACATGTTTGTTTTATGCAAAAACAGACACACACACACACAAAAAAACCAAAACAGAATAAATACTGCGTTAGGCCCAGATTCGGGCAAACACCCAGTTACTCTCAATTATTCATCCTGTTCTCCAAACAGAGTTGACCATGAGTTAGTTCATGACTCACAAGGGTGTTAGCACATTGTAATGTCTGGCTGGGAAGATTGCTCAAATCCCAAAGGATTATCCTTGAGGAGCCTTGCAGCATCCTGTTTTCTCCTGGCACTTCCTCAGTTCAGGCAAAACTGTAAAAGGGATTTTTAAGCTTGCAGCCTAGAAAGGTAAGTTACACATGCATGATAGCTGATCCTTCCTGCCCAGAATCATTACAGAACAAAGCGTGCAGCCGATTGAGATACCAACCTGCAGTGAGTGAGGAAATGACCCACCAGGAATGAGAGGACAGACAGAAAGATCCCTCCTTCATCCTCCTTCTCAGCCAGGTCTGCTGGGGGGCAGGGTTGTGCAAAGTGGGTGGGGTAGGGAGAATTAAGGATTCCATCACATCAAAGGTCCCAAGGGGGTTGTAGACCAGTTGGAGATGGTGACTGGCAAGTGTTAATTATAAAATTATATATTAAATATTAGCCTTGAGTAAATTGGAGAAGTGGTTTATATAGAAGACAGAAGAGTTTTCTGAAAACAGGGAGTCTGTACCTCTGCCCAAGGAAGGGGTGAACCATTGAAAAAAATATGCCCTTTAACCTCCTTGCTGTCTTGTGGGGACCAAGCTAAGAATCAGGAGAAACATGACTCTACAGTATGCACTACCCCACCCTCCCCACCACTGACCTACCTCATTGCCCAGCCTGGCAGGAAACTGGGTGTGTCAGCACCAACGGCTAGCTCTGTTCTCAGAAACTCTGAACTCATGCAGGCCGATACCCCAAGGCGCAAATTTTACAAAATGCCTTTAACTGTAGCTGTCAATTTCTGAATACTTACTACATGTTAGACACTTTATGTAATTGTCTCTAATCTTTTTAATAAGCTTTAAAGTAGTTATTATCATTCCCATTTTACAGGGAATCTTACTGGTGAGGAAACAGAGGCTTAGCTTATCTGAGGTCACACAACTAAGAAGTGGCTGAGTCAGGATTTGAACCTAGATCTTGTTTCCCACAGAGCTGCAGAACTTTCCACTAAATCTGCTGCTTCCCCAATATTGAATGAGCACAGGAAACCGGGAGTAAGTAACTCTCTGAGAGAACATTAGCACTTCTGGGACGTGCCTTGACTAGCATTGCCCAGCTATCTAGATACACACCAATGTGCAGGTTTTCCGGAAATTTGATGGGGGCTGCGGAATCAGGACGAGTTGGGGGTAGGGGAGTGAGGGAAGCTGCTGATGGGCTGCTGCAGGCAGTTGACAGTAACTGAGGTCTGTGAAGAGTCATGACCAGCACACCTGGGCTCCTGATGTTGGAAATTCATGAGGATGTTCTGTCAGTGTTGGCCGGCAGCTACATTTTTGGCTTAAATTTTGGGTGGCTTTACCAAGTCTCACAGGCGGAAAGAACAAATTATGTTGAGAGTTTGACAGTGAATGAGGTCCAGGGTGTTAGCTGGCTCTTTGCCACAGAGTCGGCATGTGAAGAGGAGCAAAGAAGCGTTCTCTTTGCCTTCAAAGTCTGTCATCTGCCCTGGGTGTCCCACAGAGAGAAAGGTAGCCAGGCCTCAACTCTGCTTCCTGGAGCAAACCCCTTTGATGCAGAATTACAGAGAAGTCCAGGCCCACAAGAAGCAGCACGCGCTGACCTACCACATTGAAAACATAGACCTGCTATGAACTATTTTCATTAAGAGCAAGCAATGGGCAACAGCATTTTCCGTGTTGGAGACGTTATAAAGAAGTCAGCGTTTTCCAGAAAAGATAAGGGAGAAAAAAAGAAGTCAGTGTCTCATTGAGGTGTTGAGAAGAGGAAGTAAAGTTCTGAATTCTGTGGTGCCATTTTTAAAATCAGACCCCTGCCTTTTCTTTGTTTTATCTCCCACTGTTGCCCTTTGTTCCAGCCATATTGTTCTCTTCTTGCTCTGCTTCTGCATGTTTTCCCCTGTCGCTAGGCCAGTTCCTGCCTTATTCCTCTCCCTGGTCCCCATCACCTAGTAGCTCCTACTCATCCTTCACAATTCAGTTCAGTATCTCCTTGCAGGGACATCTTCCTGGCTACCTGAGCTCAGGTAGGAGCCATCCCATGTACACTTTGTGGATTTTTCCAGCAAAGCACTTACCAGTTTTGTTAGCTACTAAAAGGCAAAAACTGAATCTTACTATCACTGTTCTCCAATTCTTCATGCCCTAGGTTTGAAGGATACAGGAATAAGAAAGTAAGGACATCCAGCTGAAGATGAGACATCTCTCCATGAATGTCCCTCTGGCTCCTCTTATTGAGTTAATTTGCACCTCCATCTGGGTTTCTTACCATTTCACCACCCCTCCCCACTCAACCATCTCGGACTTGCATCTCCCTCAGCTCTTTAATTCAATCACTCACCAAGTCCTGTCTCTTCAAACAACAATTAGATCAAGCACTTAATAGATGTTAAGTATTGTTGAAAGTACTGTACATGTACTAAGTCAGTGAAGTCTTACAACTCTGTAAAGTGGATCCTATTGTATTATTGCTTTACAGATGAAGAAACAGGCAAAGGGGGTTATGTAATTTGCCTGAAGTCACATAGCTAAAAAGTGACAGAGTCATGGACAGAACCAAGGGGAAGGGGGAAACAGGGGAAGGAGGTGGGTTTGGAGGGGGTGGGTGGAGGGGAGGGGAGAGGATGCAGACAACTGTAATTGAACAACAATAAAGTAATTAAAATTTAAAAAAAAGAAAGAAAAAAAAAAAGTGATAGAGCCAGGATTAGAACTCAGGTGTCTGTCTTCAAAGCTCATCTCCTAAATGCTATGCCTCAGACCCAGGCCACCATGATCTCATTTCCCTCTGCAATCCCTTCCCCATAACGCAGCCAGAGTCATTTTTCTGAATGAGCTCCCCAAAACAACAATGAAATCAGCAACGAAGAAAAACCTCCACAGCTCCCTATTTCCCTCCAGACAAAGTCCAAACTTCTTAAGGCAACAGACAAGAGCCTTCCTCATCTGCCTGTGACCACCTTCTAGCCCTATCTCTGGCCATTCCTCATCTTAACTCCTGGGCCCAGGACTTTCTGTGTGTGGAATACTGTGGCCTCTTCTTCTCTCTGCTGGGCCAGACCCTGCTAGCCCTGGGGTCTCAGTTTAGATGTACTTCTTCCAAAACACTCTCCCTGACCCCTAACTCCTTAATCAGGGCTGCTATAGCATCCAGTGTTTACCCCTTTGAGCCTTGGGAAGTCTGGTCCGCTTCTCTATCTCTTATACCAGCTTAAGCTCTGTGAATGAAACACGGGGTCTCACTTTTAGTGACACCCCCATCCCTCACCCCACCAGAACAACACATTATTCAATACATATCTATTAAATGAAGAAATAAAGGGATAACCTCTAGGTCAAAGTTCTGGCCTTCGCTGATTCTATGAAGATCCCTTTCCCCTTCCTCTTCCTATCTTACATTACATATAAAAGTGCCAGGTTCATGAATGAAGACAGCATTAAAGGGCAGATGACAAGGAAAGGCGGACTGCAAAGGGAAGCTGCCACTGTTCCTTTGACAGTATCAACTTTTATTTTCCCAGGGGGATACAGAAGCCTTCCTGGGACCTTTCACTTGAGAGTCTCTAGCTTTAAATTCAATCCCCTCTAATGCCCCACCATCCAGAGTGCCGTGTGAGAGGTCAGGCTACCTGTGTCTCCTTCCAGGTGTCAGCACCGCCCACTGATTGCCTTTGGACTTGGATATACTAATCCTCGTGTTTGTCTTCTGGAAAAGACCACCTGGGTTTCAGTCTCTGGCAGTGTATCAAATTAGATACACTGAATGACCTTTCCAAGCAAAGCAACTAAAATGAAAGAGGGAAATTAAAAGGGTGTGTTATTTTTTATCGTTGTTTTTTTTTTATTGGCACATTGTTAAAGCGCTTGAAAGTAAAGATTCTCTGAATCCCCAAAGGAAAGTAAATGGTAGGAACCCAGAGGTCCTGAGGAACAAGGTGATTTTCACCCTGAGGTTTTCTGCTTAGACCAGGAAACTTGAACTTCCACTTTGATGTATGTACAGAACTCCAGAGGTAGAAGATAAAGCCTAGAGCTTGACCAAAGTGGAGATCGAATAAGACACCCTAGCACCCACTGAGATCCCGGGGGCATGAACAAGAATAAAACCCTGACACAGAGAGGGGAGAACCAGGGGACTTGCTTGTACTGACCTACTTCTTGGGTAGAGGGACAGAACGACTGCTCCCCTAAGATTCAAACCCTGACTGAGCCCTCATAAGGATTTATCAGTCTGAATTTATGCCACTTGTGTGGTCAAAAACTTTGAGTGAAGAATTCCACTTAAAGTAATACCAGATTAATACCCCTAGGAGACTGGCAGAAGCAATTGGATCTTCTTGAGAGAAACTCAACTTCAATTCAGGCCTTAAAGAATTTTTTCAGCTAAAATTACAAGGAAAAGGAATAACACACAGTAAAATAAAACAAAGTACACACTAGGAAAACGGGACACAAAGAACAAGAAGAAAAAATAGACAGCAGAAACAAAACCACAGTTTTCAAGTATTAGCACTGTCAGACACAATATTGAAAAAGTATGTTTCATTGCTTCAAGAAAAAAAAAAGAAAAGCTTGAAAACATGTGCAGGGAACATGAGTGAATTTAAAAAGGAACCATGAAAGAGCTTCTACAAATAAAAAAAATTAATTGAAATTTAAAATTCAATGGATCACCCATATAAGGTATTAAAGCTGAAGAGAAAACTGGTGAACTGGAAGACAGGAGTGAAGAAATTACCCAGAATGCACCACAGAATGATAAAGAGATAGAAAATATGAGAGATAAAATGGGATTAGGCTGAGAAGGACTAGCATACTTTTAATTAGAGTATGAAGAAATAATATAAAAAGTGCAGAGGAAACAATATTTGAAGAAGTAATGGCTGAGATTTTTTTTCAGAATAATTTAAAGACTTTATTTTTTTTATTTATTTTTTAAAATATTTTAGTTATTTATTTTTAGAGAGAGAGGAAGGGAGGTAGAAAGAGAGTAGGAGAAACATCAATGTGTGGTTGCCTCTCACATACCCCCTACCGGGGACCTGGACTGCAACCCAGGCATGTGCCCTGACTGGGAATTGAACTGGTGACCCTGTGCTTCGCAGTCTGGTGCTTAATCCACTGAGCCACACCAGCCAGGGCAAGACTTTAATTTTAAAATCCAAGAATCCTATGACTATCAAGAAGAATTACAAAAGAAAAGAAAAAGAAAGGAAAAGAAAGGAGAGGAGTGGAGAGGAGAGGAGAGGAAAGGAAAGGAAAGATGTATAATAGTAAAACTACATAATACCAAAAAATAGAAATAAAAATAAAAAAATATTAAAAGCTATCAGAGAGAATAATGTGGCCACTTTAGGAAACAATTTGGCAGGTCCTCAAAATTTTAAATATAGAATTACTGTGGCAGTTCCACTGCAAGATATATATTCAATATAATTGAAAACATATACCTATGCAAAACTTGTACATTCATGTTTATAGCATGATTACTCAGAATGGTCAAAAAGTGGAAACAACCCAAATGTACATCAAAAGATGAATGAGTAAACAAAATGTGCTATATCCACATAATGGAATATTATTTAGCCATAAAAAGGGGTGAAGTACTGATACATGCTACAACATGGATGAACCATAAAAACATTATGCTTAAGTAAAAGAAAGAAGTCATAAAAGGCCACATATATTGTGTGATTTCTATTTTTGTAAGACGTCCAGGACAGGCAAGTTCACAGAGATAGGAAGTGCATGAGTGGTTATCGGGGGCAGAAGGAGGTAATAAGGAACGACACCTTAAGGATGCAAGGTTTGTGAGGTAGCAGTGACGAAAACATCCTAAAATTAGATAGTAGTGATGCTTGTATAATTCTGAATATACTAAAAACCACTGAAGTGCACACTTCTCAATAGTGAATTTTATTGTGTGTGATTTATATCTCAATAAAGCTGTTATAAGAAACAATGAGAGAGAAAACATAGACTGCCTTTGGAGGACCAACCGTTACAATGACAATGGACTCTTCTCAGCAGCAACAATGAAAGCCATACCCAGATATTAAGTACAAGGAAATAATGACTTAAACATGAAAGGCAAAGACATAAATCTTTTATAAGATAAATTTGAAAATATCTTTATGACACTCCAAGGGTAAAGAAAGATTTTTTTGAAGCAAGAAACAAAAACATAAACCATAAAAAAAAATAAAAAAATTCACTTCCGTTAAATGTCTGTCATCAAGGGACCCTGTCAAGAGAGTAAAAAGGAGTCATAGATGAAGAAGATATTTCAACACATAAAATCAGTAATCAAAAAGAAACAGTTTCCAGAGTATATTAAATATTCTTACAAATAATAAGAAAGAGACAACAGAACTCAGTAGCAAAATGGAAATGAAGCTGCACTTCATGAGAGAGGAGCTAAACCTCATTAGTGCTTATCCTTGTTAGCAATCAAGGAAATACATATATTAAAATTATAATTTAATATTCTCCAGCTGACCAAAAATTTTTTTTAAAGATTTTATTTATTTATTTCTAGAGACAGCAGAAGGGAGAGAGAGAAACATCAATGTGTAGTTACCTCTTGCACGCCCCCTACTGGGGACACGGCCCGCAGCGCAGGCATGTGCCCTGACTGGGAATCAAACCGGTGAACCTTTGGTTTGCAGGCCAGCATTCAATCCACTGAGCCACACCAGCCAGGGCGAAAATTTTAATTCTGTTAAATCCAGATGTTGGCAAGGCTGTGAAGCAATGAGACCTCTAATCCACTGTTAACAGAAGTGTAACTTGGTATTAGAATTCCAAGAACACTTTGGCATTACCTAGCAAAATTAAAATGTGCATATTCTTCCTGACTCCATCCATTATACCTCTAAGAATGTAGCCTTACACTAGAGAAACTCTGCCTATACACTAAAAGACATGCAGAAGATTGTCCCTAATAGCATTATTCATAATACCTGCAATTAGTAACAGTCCTAATATCTATAAAGAGTAGATAAAATAGATTATGGTATATTTATACAATGGAAAATTACACAGCAGAGAAAATGACTGAATTATTATTACAAGTATCAACATGGATGAACTTAAAAAAACATAATGATGACCAAAAGAAATAAGCCGTATGATTCCATTTATATAAAGTATGATTCCATTTATAGAAAGAACAAAAATTGGCAAAACTTAAGTATTATACTCTAAGAGATGCATACATAGTTGGCAAACTATAAAGAAAAGCAGGAGTATTATTAATACAATTCAGATGTTTCTCTTGCAGAGAAGAAGGACAATATACTGGAGAGAGGCCCACAGAAGCCACTAAGATACTGGTAACATTCTGTTTCTTATCCTGGGCGGTGATTACCAACTTCGTCATTATTTTTAAAGTTCTGCAGATAGAATTTCTTCATTTTATATCTGATGTATTCTACAATCAAAGGAAGACTCTGCTTCATGGTATTATGGTAAAGATCGAATAACACAAAACACGTAAAGTGCCAGGCATCTAAGAAATGCTCAATATGGTATGTGTCTAAACTTAAAAAATAGAATAAAATAACTCTTCCCTGAGGCCAGAATTGAGGGCAGGACAAGAAGGCGCAGAGGAGTGGTCTGTGGACAGCAGCCCCTCATGGGTCCCAAGAAAGGAGGCAGAGACTCAGACATTGGCTGGAGCCCCTCGAGGCCTCGCGAAATCTGCCAAGTGAAGCAGGCAAACACATTCCACAGGATGGCATGTTCACAGCCTCTTGGCCCAACACCACTGCCATACAAACAGCCAGCCCAAATCCCTTTCTTCTTATCTACAAATGAGCCCCAGGACATTATAACCTTCTGAGGGGAGAATAGTATTTTCTAAGAGAAGGTGACCTGCATTCACTACAACCCCTCTCCACCTGCTGGCCCAGCAGAGATCTAGCCGAGAGTGACGTGTCCACCAGACAATGCTCACTCACCTGTTCCTGCCCGTGGGTGGGGGGTCTGAAACACCCTGGCTAGAAGCCAGGTCTCAGTAGGAGCCCTCAAGGTCTTTTACCAAAGCTGATAACTGCAAGACGCCTTACTAGACACAGGGTGTTATGGGTTAAATTGTGTCCCCCGCCCCCTGAAATATGTTGAAGTCCTAACCCCTCAGCCTCCATGAATGTGACCTTATTTGGAAGTAGGGTCTTTGCAGATGATCAAGTTAAGATGAAGTCATTAGGATGGGCCCTAATCCAAAGTGACTGTGTCTTTGTAGAAGAGAAATTTGGACACTGAGACCAGGCATACAGGGATAACGCCACGTGAAGATTAGAGTTCTGCTACCACAAGCCAAGAAACTACCAGAAGCTGGGAGAGAGGCCTGGAACAGATCCTCCCGCAGTGTCTTCAGAGGGAGCACGCTCTGCCCACATCTTCATCTCAGATTTCTAGCCTCCAGAGCTGAGAGACAAGAAATTTCTCTTGTTTAAGGCGGCCGGTTTCTGTTACTTTCCTTTGCCGACCCTAGGAAACGAATTGAAATGAGCAGACATAGAGGTGAAAAAGGTATGCCTTCCTGCCTTCGAGGAGCTTACCGTCTCCAAGGGCATGGAGAGAAGCAGTCGCATTTCAAGGAGAATGAAATAAGTAAAATAATAATAAAAAACGAAGGACAGTCTTCTGGCTGTGCAGGGTGAAGAGTAATTCTGACTGCAGAGTAAAATACACAGCTTCCCACTTTCCTTTATTTATTCTTCCTTCCACATACTCATTCATGTCTTCACAGGGGCTATAGAGTGTATTGATTAAGAATATAGGCTTTGGAACCAAATAAATCCAAGCTCAAATTTCAGCTTAGTTGGCTTCCAGTTGTGCGATGCTGGGAAAGTCATATATCTTTCTTCATTGTGGCTAATTTCCCCATCTATAAAGTGAGGGTAATCCCACCTACCTCACAGAGTCATCATAGGCATTAACTAACACAATGTATGGGAGTAGATATGTTTACATAGCTCTTAGTACAGTGCCTGACACATAGTAAGTGTTCCATAAATGGAGACAATTAGCAGCAACAGCATTGCTGTTCATCGAACAAAATTTATGGTGTCGGCCAGGAGCCAGACATGTTAGGGATACAAAAATAAGGTGATGGTTCCTGCCTTCAAGGAGCTCATAGTCGAGCTTCGTTCTGTCATGGGGACAGAGTGGAAGCAAACAATTATGATAATAGAATAAGTACTGGTGGAGGCAGGGGTCAAGGGAGAGCCAAATGAGCAGTGTCTTGTCTTGAATGAGGGACCAGGGTAGGTGCAGAGAGGGAGGGATGCTTGAGATGAGTTTTGAGGGATGAGGGAGAATTTTGGGGGGAGAGGGCCATTCCCAGGAGCTGGAATGTAAGGGAAAGAAGCAGGAGAGAACAGGCAATGTTTGTAGGAGGGCAAATAGTTCGATGGAGCAAAAGCACAAGATCCTGAACGAGAGGAGGATCTTGGAAAGAACCATGTTGCAAAAAGCTCTAGGTGCCAACCTGAGTATTTGGACTTCATCTTTAGACAAGGAGAGGTTTTGAGGGACTTTTCTTTTTTTAATAATGGATGGTATGTAAGGGAGTGGCATGGTAAGATTTTCTTTTAGATGGATTGCTCTAGCATGAGTGTGGAAGTGAGAAAAGAGGAAGGGAATCACTTAGGAGGTTATTACATTAGTCAAGACCACAAACTATGAAGACTTGCGCTGAGTCAGTGGTGGTAGACGCCCTTGGGCAATAGCAGATAGAATTAACTGACGTCTGTGGTGCCTTCTGGCTGCCCTGAGTTCCTTGAACACCCTTCCTCCTGTTGGAGAATTTCTCAACTCTGAGTCCACCTCCTCAAAGAAGAATGCAGAAACTTACTTGCCCAGCCCCTTGTCAGATGCGGTACTGGAATGTGATCTGTGATCTGGTGCTCCTCAGGCGTCCACCAGGACTTTGTTTTAGAAAAGAAAGATGTGAAGGAGATGACACATGAAATCCACTCTGACCAGGCCAGTGGCGGGAGACTGCGTTTTGAGGGACAGTTGTCCTAGAAGTCACTTTTCACCCTGCAGTTTGCTGTGCTCCGTGGGGTCTGTGCCTGCAGCAGCAGCATTTCCACTGAACAGCCTGGCAGGGTGACTTGAGCCATGTTCTTGTCTGAAGATCCCCCAAGTTGGGCTTTTGGACCTTCCTGAAGATTCTGTGTGCTGCCTAATAATTTAGTATTTCTTTCTTTCTGAAACTACCTGGAGTGCTTGTTATTTGTAACTAAGAACAATTTTGATACAAGTAGAAATGACTGGATTTGGTGATCGATTGGGAATGAGGGAGAGCAAGAAATCTAGAATGATGTCTGGATGTTTGTTTTGGGGGCCTGGGTGAAGGATAGTGATGTTAATTAAGCTTGGGAATGACAGAATGAGCAGCTTGGGGAAGAGAATGAGAAGGAACAGTGAGCTCAGTTTTCAACATGCTGAGATTGAGTTTCTTTTGGAAGATAAAGGTCATAGTGAGAAATATGATTCTAGATATCTAGCAAAAAAAAAAGACTGAGAACAGATTTTGGACTTTTAGAACATATTTATAAAGTAAATTGATAGTACTTGAGCACTTACAATGTGCCAGGCACTGGGGAAACAACTGTGAATATGACAAGATCACTGCTCTCATAAAACTTACGATGTAAGGGGATAAATCAGAAATAAATAAATAATAAATATAAACATGATTTTAGGAGTGATAAGTGTGCTACAAAGAAAAATAGAGATAAGAGAGAAGGAGGGATGGTTTGGGGTGAAGTCAGAACAGCTATTTTAGGAAGTGTGCCCAAGGAAGTCACCTCTGAGGAGGTGCCATTTGAATAGAATCAGGAACTGAGCCCAACAAAGGTTTGAGAACAAGGAAAAGCAATACAGGTGAAGGGAACAGCGACTGCAAAGGGAAATACACTGAGGGCATTTAAGGAACAGCAAGAGGACAGTGTAGCTAGAGTGAAACGAGCAAGTGGAGTGTGGTGGAAGATGATCTTGGAGAGGTGGTCACGGACCAGATCACGAAGCGTCTACATTGTTGACCATGATGAAAGAAATTTATTTTATGATAAGTTTCATGAGAAGCCATTAGAGGATCCTGATTAGGGAGAAAAATGATGTGACTTGTTTTTAAAGATCACGGCTGCCACATGGCTGAGAGTCTTTGGGGAGCAAGAGTAGAAGAAGGGAGTCCAGGCAGGAGATGATGTTGACCAGACTGAAGAGGTGACAGGACGGCAGGAGGGTTAGAAGTGGCTGGATGCTGGATACCTGCAGAAGGTACAACTCGAGGGACTTGCCAGTGGCACTGCTGTTAGAGAGAGACACCTGTAGAAACGCCTGTGCTTTCAGTGTGAGACAAAAGGTGACCAGGGCTACGATTTAACGAGGTGGGTGAGAGCAGGTCTGGAGAGAGGTGGTGGAAATCAAGTATTTTGGTTTGGACTTAGGTTGGAGATGCCTGTTAGACACCAAGATGGGAAGATTGGGGCAGCATTGATCAATTTGAAGCCATCCTCTATCTCAGAGACAGCATTTAGCCATTTTTCTTTCCTCCTCGCCCCTAAAATCCCTTCTCAAATCGCTCCCCCGTCCCCTGCAGCCTTGGGAAGTTTCCTGTCATGGGTGAGTTATCAAAGGAAGCTTAGTCTTTCCTCTCTGGCACAAGTCTTTCCCCAGGAAGTCTGTGCTGAGCCTACCACAAGTAAAATATAGAAAGTAGGAAAAGTAAGGCACATTGCATCGCATTATGAATTTAAACTGTAAATTGAGTGAGTACATATGTCCTACATAGTTTAGGACATAAACTTCCACAAAGCAAGAAGTCTTCTTGGGAGGCAGTTTAGAGAAGTGGCTAAGGTCACTGGCCTTGGAATTCCACTTCTTGGGACCAATTTAGACATGTGTCATCTGGTCAAGTGACTAAATCTCTCCGTGCCTCAGTATCTTCATCTGCAGGACGAGGACTGTAATAGAACCACCATTTCAGAATTGTTATAGAGATGAAAAGATTGAATGTGTGTAAAGCCCTTAAAACGGTGCCCATGTTGAATGCACTCAATGACCAGTAACTGTTAGTGTGTATTTTGTAAGAATGTGAGAACATTGTGGACGTCATAGAGGGAATGCTCTTCTGAAGAAGTCCCTATGTCACATAACTCTCCTCCCCATCAACTTGAAAAATGCCCTATCCCAATGCTTGATTCTTCAGGTTTTAGTCTTTGCTAGCCAGCTGACCATAACGGTGCATCTACCATCCTTCTGCCTAGGCGACATGTGCACTTCAGCAGAGAACATTGGAAAGAGAAAGCAGAGGTGAGTGGTGATGGTCACACTGAGCGAGGGAGATCACACAGCCCACACTGGACAACGCAGTGGGATTTGGACAACTGCGTGTCCCCAGGGCCCATGCTGCTGGAGCCCTTGAGAGAGTTATTGTGGGAGGGACCAAACTGATCCAAACTCTAAGCTCTGGAAAGTAGAAAATGAAGTTTGAACAACTGCTGGTTGTCACCATGCTTATATGTAGCATTGAACTCTGAATTTTCTCTGGAGAGAATTGATAAGATGATTAAGTCTGGGAACAAGGGTAGTAAAACTTTACAGCTGCGTTTGAATGTTGTGCTGCTCTTCTGAGTTAGGCATCATATCCTTGCACTTGCCTCAGGAGGTCCAGGTCATTGTGCACGTTTGCATAAAAGAACACAACGGAACCTACCCATTACGGTCAGGTCCAGGGGCTTCTTTCGAGATGTAACTGGACAAGACATCACTTTCTCCTCTGCCTCTCCCTCACCAAGACTGTAAGAAGTGTGGTCCTTGTTCAAGTGTTTACTGGAGGGGGTCTCACAGGGGACATAACACTTTCACTGGTTCTTTGCATAATCAAGTAAACAGCCAATGACAAGCTCACAACTTCTGCCTGAAGGGACAGGACAGCCAAACGTAATGCTGTGATTCCTGACCGGAGCCTGCATCGGTGAAGAATAGGAACTGTCAAAGACACTTTGGGGTAATCGAATAAAGTTGACTATGGATGTATCTTCATTAGATCCTTGTTATTCAGAGAGTGGGCCATGGAGCAGCAGCATCACCTGGGAGCTTGTTAGAAACACAGTTTGAGCCCCCACCCCAGGCGGTTTACGTGCACAGAAAAGGTTGAGAAGCACTGTATTGGACAAGATTATTGCATCGATGTTCCATTTCTTGTATGTGATAATGGTATGGGGTCGGGGGATGTGTGTGTGTGCTTTCCAAGTGCAATAACTCAGAGCCGTGTCTGAAGGTGAGGTCTTCAAGGGAACCGGAGCCTTGACTCTTGCAAGGCACCACGGATTGTCTGGGTGGAGCTGTTAGGGTCTCTAGGCAGGATGGGCCAGGCACGGAGATGTGTACTACACTGAGAAGAGGAAGCTCGATGGAGTTAGACCCGCCTCCACGGGAAGGAGCTCCAGAGTCTCGCAGTGAGGATTCATCCCCACTATGGGACAGTAAGTCAACAAGGTTAGGAGTCGGGTGTGTCCCCTTAACTCGACGGAGTTTTTTTTCTCTTTGTTGGATGACACAGCTGAAAATTCCTTCCTTCATATGTTGTAATTCCCTTTGGTTTTCCCCAATGCGTTACCGAGGTTGGACACACCCCTATAACTTTGAGTGTGGGTTACAGGGGAGAAGCGAAACCTGTCCTGTGTTCACAGCTCTTGGTGGAGGTCTTTGCAGAGGCAACGGCGTGGATCCCAGGGTGCAGGTCCCCGGGTTCCAAGCCATGTTTTCCAGGAGGGGAGCCGAGCCCCCGCCAGTTCATTGGTCTCACTTGAGTGTCTGCCTCCTCGGCAGGCCTGAGTCTTGTATTCGGGATTACAGAGACCTCTCCTGTAATTGCCAAATCCCATAAGGGGAAGAGGTAACAATGAACCCTCCCAACCCCCATATTCCTGTGGCTGTAGAGGATTTGATTCATGCTGGGGTGTTTATTTCAAATTAAGACTAGCACACACTGAAAAGACCTGAGAAATTACCGCCTTTCCACACTTGGTTCCAAATTCCGTTCAAGTTTGAAACTTACTTGAACAATTTTCATTTTGAAACATGAAAAGGTGGAAGAATCCAGGCCTCCTTCTGCTAACAGTAGACAAAGATAAGCATCTTTCCACAAAGGTACGAGATTATGTTACCCTTCTGGAATCTCGGTAGCCAACTGGAGTTGTTTTTGAAGTGCAGTGCTGCCCATGAGGTCTAAACCAAAAGAACCAGACATTCCAGATTGACGCAAATAATTCCATTTTTTAAATGTAATGTTCTGGCACCTCCATGATTTCCATATTTGTTCCAGTTTTCCTCACACCCTGTGATGCTGAATGGCAAGATCAAGAACAAAATGTTTCTTATAGTAACTCAGCTGTCTTCCCACTTCGTGGCTGTCAGGTATAGGACACAGTTTGTCAAGAATTAAAGGAAAACATAATTTCCGCTCAAGAGTTTCCTTCTCTGTCCATACATGTAAAGAAGGGAAAAATCGTTCTGTGGTTTATTATGGCGAGGGAAAGTCTAATAAAAAGCAAAGGAAGGAAATTTTCAATGGAAACTATGGATCTTTGATGAACTTTTCATGCATGCCTAATTTGAGAAAAATTAAAAGCCAAAATAAAACCTGTTTTGTTTCTTACTCTGTCTTATGAGAAGGGGGAAATGACATTAGTCACTACTGAGCCCTGTGACTCTCACATCCATAGTGACTTGGCCTGGCCTTGGCTTGGCCTTGGTGCTAGGATGTCCACCCTGGAGCCGTGTGGCATAGCCGTGTTGTCTCCGACCCCACAGAACAGGAGTTTACAGCCCAGCAGGAAGACAGCCCTCCAGGGCTGCGTCTGCTCCGCTCGGCGGAGGCCAGGCTCTGTCGGGTTGGGTACTCTGTGTGATAATTACCGCTTGCCAAACTTGCTTGTCTGAATCGTTCCACAAAACACGCTTGATAAATGGACTTATCAAGACCATTAGGTCTTGAAGAACTTAAATTAGTCCCAGATGACTTTCTTTTCAGTGAAAAAATGTGAATGTAAACATATTTTCAACTCAGAGTTCTATTTCAACCACTGAAGCACATTCTGGCATTAAATGCTCTATCTATTTTTGATGTTTATGACTTTTGTGTTTGTTGGAAACAAACATGATCTCAGGTGGCTATTTTTTATATTTATGACTCTTGTGTTTTCTGGAAACAAGTTCTTGATTTTCTATCTGTAAATAAAATGGTAACAGCTGCTTCATAAGGATCTTAGGATTATTGAATAAGATAGTAGATATAAAGTACTTTCACAGTAGGTATATAGCGAGTGTTCAATAAATCTTATAACTTAATTCCTTTAGGTCTGTGTTAAGCGTACACAGACTTGGAAGGTAATTTAAATATATTCATTTCTATCAGTTTTCAAATTAACTTATCTTTCACTGTAAAATGGATTAGTCCTACTCCATGCCACCTCTTCCATGCTCCCGGCTCACTCCTCTGACAGGACCATGTAGCGTTTTTTTCCCAGGTTTATTGAGATATGATTGACATATAACACTGATTAGGTTTAAGGAGTAACGTGTTAACTTCATACACTTATAATTGCAAAATGATTTCCACCATAGCTTAGCTAGCACCTCCTCATGTCACATAATCACCATTTCTTTTTTGTGGTGAGAACATTACTCGCTTAGGGACTTCCAAGTATCTAATACAATATTATGAACTATAATCAACCTGCTACACATTAGATCCCCAGGACTTACGCATTTTGAAACCAAGGTTTTATTCTCTGGCCAACATCTCCTTATTTCCTACCACTCCTCACCCCCCCAGTAACCACCTTTCTACTTTTGATTTATGTGAGCTGGACTTTTAGAGATTCCACTGACTTATCTCACTTCAAGTTCCATCATGTTATCTAAGTGGGAGGACATCTTTTTTTGTGGCTGAATAACATTTAACTTCATATATACCCCACAGCCTCCCTAGCCACTCGTTCATCGATGGGCACTTGGGTTGTTCCCATATCGTGCCTATTGGCCCTCAGTTCTTTGATCGTTTTGTCCCTGTCTGGAACACCTCTTCCCCAGTGCCCTTTCTGTGACCCCATTCTTCCCTTAGGGCCCAGTTCACACGCCTTTTCTTCTCCTGTCATCTCGGATTCCCTTAGTCCATGAGTAGTCTCCCCCTTAGAGTCATTCTCATGATAGTGAGTTTTTTAAATAAAAATTTAAATTTAGAATAGAATTAGATTTACAGAAAAGTTGCAAAGATTGTATAAAGAATTCCCACAGACCCCTTGGTGAGTTTCCCCTAATGTTCACCTTTTACATTACTGGGGTGCATTTGCCACTACTAAGAACCCAGCGTTGGTACATACATTGGGCACTTTTAACTTGTATCATAGCTGACTCTTAATTCCTTGAAGCTGGGCCCTGGGGCCACGGACTTACTCACTTCTGTAACATGTACAAAGTCTGTGCTTACCATCAAGCACTGCGTGAGCACTGGGACAATATTTTTGAATAAACGAATAATTGCCTTCATTGCCTACCTCAACAAAACCCCTCATTTTGTTTGTTTATTGTAAGTCAACTTTTTATTGATGTAAAATATACATGCATAAAATTATGATCCTAAATATAGAGCTCAATGAATTTTCACAAAGTGGACACACTCATGTAACTACCACCCAATCTTCAAATAGAACATTCCTTTTCCCGGAAGCAGCGCCCCCAACACCCCCCCCACACCAGCCAGGTACCCCTTTTAGTAACTAAAGCCATGCATTTTGGTTTCTTATATTGCCCTCAGTTTTATTTTAATAATGGGACACAATGTCATGGTTGATGATTATAGTATAACCCACTTTTACATTGTTATCAATGTTTGTATCATTGTACACAATGTATAATGTACCCATTTTATATAATTATCAGTATCATCAATGTTATTACATACATGCAAAGTGGTTTGACTTAATGAAAAAATTCACTGCTTGATTAAAGGAAGTACAATGGAGTAGATTTTTCCAACAGCCAAACAATGCCCATTGTCTTTGGAGTTTATACAGTTTCTGCATCAAGGCCCCAGCTTATGGCTGGCTGTACCCACTTGGGGTTGAAGGACAATTCCAGTCTGACAACATCAGTCAGGCCAGTGTAGGAAGTAGGACATAAACTATTTTGATTTCTGTTCCCTTAGAAACACATGGAACAAAATAAAGTTTGACAAATGGAAATATACAAAACCACGGGGAAATAAATGTTATTTTTAAGCTTCGAGGATGGTATCACAAATAACTGGGAGGAGAGTGGAAAGAATTCGAAAAGCAGGTGACCTTTTAACAGACAGAACACTGCAGGGTCAGCAAGTGCCTGGAGAATGTGTGACTTGGAGAAAGAGACGCTGAGAGGCCAGGCTGGGAGGGTCTGACCTCACTGGACATGATGAGAATGGAGCTGGCTTTCCCCCAAACCTATTAGAGCTGGATATCAAAAATGAAACCATTCTTCAGAACTGGGAGCTGAAAAGATCCCTGGGTACTAATAAAGAGCAGATCTGGAGATGGGGAAGCTGGTGGGTTGATTGCTGGCAGCCAAATCTGGAGCGCTGCCCTCAGAAAGCTAGCTCTCCTATTCTTAGAGTACATTTCATCTGTGAGACACCAGAGGAACTGTCTTCTAGGTGGAGATGACAGAGGTGAGGCAAGTGGGTTAGGAGCGGACGGCTGCACTGTCAGTGGAGGGAGCATCTTTGGAAAGGGGACAGGGGAAAAGCCAGGCACTTCTTCTGGGTTCAGAGGGGACCCACAACGGGACTTGTAGTGTTTTGGTATTCACACAACTAGTAGGGTTGTAAACGAACCAGACTAACAAATGACAGTGTGTAAGATCTGGAAAAAAAGGTTCTGGAAGCTTGAATTTATTCTTGAACACCAGCCTTTCTCCCTTCTGCTATCACAAGTTTAGTCAAGGTGATGTGCAGGAGATAAATAGAAGTAAGCTTCTGCAAGAGCTCACAGAGAAGTTGTGGATGGTTCCTGGGCTCTGCTTATCCAGGATATCTGGTGTCTCGCAAATACATTCCATCAGACAGGGACTTAACAGAGGGCAGATCACAGCAAGACAGAAAATGTACTAACAAACGGCCGAATGTAATTTCAACTCCTTAACAGTTAAGGAGTAGTTACATTTATACAGTCCTAAAATTATTTCGGCCCTTTGAAGGCAACTGCAAAGCTGATGTGGCCCCTGGTGAAAATGAGTTTGACACCCCTGACTTAGGCCAAATCCTTTTTTCCAGTATTTCTCCAGTGGGGGTGGAAGTGGGGATGGGGGAGGGGGATGGGTGGAGGTGGAAGAGGGTATAGGGAGGATAAATGGTAGTGGAAAAGACATACAATAAAAAATGAAAAAAAAAACAAAAACAAAAGACAAAGAAAACAAAACAAGAAACGTTTTCCCAAGTAACACATTGGAGCTTGTGATTAACATAATTAAAACTGAGTGTGCAACACCAACATTCTAAAACCATCAGCTACTCAACTTCACAGGGAGTTTTCCCCTTAGGTGCCAGCTTGCTGCCTTGGACTCTCTTTCTCCCTGTGTGGGAGGGGCTTCCTCTTCTGCCGCCAGCCTCCATCTCCACTGCTTCACAGGCACCAAAGCTCACCCTGCTGCTCTGCACACTCAGCCCTCCACCCTTGGTTCTCTACCATCAGCAATGTGGAAAAAGCAGAAGTTTTCAAGTTTCTGTCTCTCAAGCATGTCCCGGGTGCAGTTCTTAGTTGGGGTTTGTAGGTGCCACCCAGCAGCAGCCCTGGGACAAACATGGGGAAGGGTGCAGGGATGGCCTACTGCAGTTGACCCTTGAACAGCACAGGTTTGCACTGCACCGGTGGTGTACATGTGTACAGGGTTTTTGTTTGTTTGTTTTTGTTTGGCTTGTTTTTCTCATAAATATACAGTTGGCCCTCCCTCTTCCTTGGTTTTGCATCCATGGATTCAATCATCTCGGATGGAAAACAGTATTTGCAAGCTGCCGTTGGGAATCTGCGGATGTGGAGAGCTGACTGTATGCATTGCTCTGCATCAGGGGTGTCAGACTCATTCTCACCAGGGCCAGCCAGCCTCGCGGTCGCCCTCAAAGGGCCAAATGTAATTTTAAGACTGTATAAATGGAACTACTCCTTAACTAGGGGTAAGGGGCTTGGCACTGCCAGTAGATAGAAACAAGTTCCAGGGCGGATAAAACAAGCTGGAGGGCCAGATCCGGACTGTGTTTGCCACCTGTGTTCTATGTCATTTTATATAAGGAATTTGAGCATCTGGGAATTTTGGTACCTGTGGAGTCCTGGAACCTATCCCCGTGGATACCCAGGGATGACTGTAGTTGTTTTTGAGGAGTCAAAAGTTATGTGGATATTCAATTGCCTGGGGTCTGTACCTCTAACTCCTGTGTTGTTCAAAGGACAATTGTACTAGTAAAAATGGGAAATATCCTATATAAATTGAAATGATATTTAACTATTAGTACATTCATTAAGGAGACTATGAGCTTTAAAGCTGTTTGTTAAAAGTACACAAAATGTTTCTTCTACAATATTAAGTAAGAAAAAGGTAGGATACAAAATAATATATTTACAACATGACTGCTGCTGAGCAATGTTTAAACCTAAAATTTTGTTTCAAAGAAGAGGGAAAAAACGACTGGAGGGAAATGCATCAAAGTGAACAGATTGCGAGCCCTGACCGTGAGAGTTTGGGTGATTCTTTTTCTCTTCATAATTTTTCCTTTTAATTGAGCACATTCTACTTTCATAATTGTGAAAAAAGGAAAGAAAACTTTGACCTCTGCCTTTTAACCAGGCAGCAAGAGCAATCAACAGCAGCGGCGCTGTGGCCGGGCACCCAGAGGCCGCGGGAGGTCTCGGCGGCGCGGGTCCCCGGGACAGTCTCCGGGGACCCAAGACCTTGCTGGGCAGGAGCCTCCAAAAAGAAGCCCGTTTTATCTCTGAGCAGGCTTGATGTCAGCCCAAGACAACCAGAAAGTGATGATTAACCACGAAGTCAGGATTAAACCCTGAACAGAACTCGGGGAGGGTGAGGCGGCACAGGGCCCCAGACCAGCTCGCGATCTCAGACGCCGCCGCCGCCGCCGCCGGAACGCGGTTCCCGCCCCCCCCCCCCACCCGGGCCGCTGGGGCGCGGAGGCGCATGCCCCGCAGCCCTCCCGCCACCTGCTCGCGGTGGTCCGCCTCACTCCGGCCCGGTAGGTTCAGTCTGTGCTGCGACTCTTCATGATCGCGAACCACAGAGCCACACTCTCAAAAATTACTATCACCACGGTGGTGAGACAACTGTTTGGCCGAAATGCGTTCCAGTAGCAGAGCCAAAAAGGGTAAATTAGAACCTGGGCTGTAATTGAATGACCCTTCAAGAGAGAGGCCATTCTTATTTTTAAAGCATAGTGTTTTCCAGCCGCATGTTTTGATGAGATCTGTATTGTAGTCACATATTATTTGTGATTTCATTTTCACTATAGTTATTTTAACCATTTCATCCTATTGTGAACACTGCAATCTGCGGTGTCGGGGAGTAAATGGTGGCTTTGTCAGCTTGCTGTGGAGAGAATGGCTGGGCCCGGGGTTCTGGAGGCCAGCCTTCCCCACTGGCTCTTGTTAGGATCCCCGATAAGGAAAAGACAGTGGGTACCTAGCAGCTTTGCAGTACAGGGTTGTTGATGCCTGGAGAGGCTCTCTCAGGGATAATGAACCTTGGGTGCTATCAATTTTCCTTGCAGGAAGTACTCAAACTGGTCCAAAAGACAATTTGCATAAAAGCTGTCTGTGCCCTGAAGGAAGAAAGTGATCAAAAGACTCAGAGGGTGTCTGAGATGTCAGTAAAGACACGTGGCAGTGAGATATGTTGCTCTTGTGTACGGTTTTGTAAAATCTTCTCAGAATAATTCTGGGCAAGGCCAGACACTGTGTTTAGACTCCCTCAAGCAGGAGGAGGACTGCAGCAGCACAGTAAATGGGAAGCTCATGGGCTCTGCTCAGAAATGCTGGGAAGAGTGCTCAGGAGCTGTTGGAGTGAAGGACACTTCCATCTTGCGTTTATGGCATTTCTTACAAGACCTTGGCCTTCTGGACAGTCTTGAAGGAGCTCCCACTGGAGACCCTGCCACCCAGTGTTGCAGTTCCTCCATCCTGTGCTTGCTGTGTAGTTTATTAGGCAAAGGTTAAACTGTGGACCACAGGCCGCAGTGAGCAGGGTGTAAGACAGTACCTGGAATCTGGAGATGAACGGAGATAGAGTTAGAGGTTGGGTCCAGGTAAGCAGACTGGCACCCCTCAAAAAAATACCCAGCACACACATTTCCCTGCTGGTTTGTTTTAATCACATTGAGGCTTGTCACAATCCACTTTTCAATGTTCTTTCTTTTGCAGAACAAAGGTCTCAGTGGGGTTGCTTTATGAACTTCACTAATGCAAGTCAGTGCTGCATGATGTTAGATTGCCTTGGCAGGGAGAGGGCATTTTATTTGCTTTTGATCACTGTTGGAGTCGCAGGCCTTTAAACCTTTTGAACTCATCCATCGTTCTACACTTGCTGCTACCGATTCTACAACCTCAGCGCTCTCTTGATTATATTTCTTTGGCTCAAATGTGATGTCTTTTCTGTCTGTTGGGCCCAAGGGGCTGGGGATGTGGAGGAGGCTCCTAAGCCATAATCAGCAGCTTGAGTCCCTATGACCTGTTTGGAGCTCATAGTAACCAGAGTCCACAACAAACTGCATTCAGGAGAAACAGCAGCAGGTCTGTGTAGCTCGGAAAAGATAATCCAGTTCCAATACATGGGAGGAAAAGATAGGGAGGTTTGGTAGCTACTAAAATCAGAGCTTCTCAAACTGGGTTTTTCATCAGAATTACCCAGGAAACGTAAAAATACAGACCTCTATGGTTGGCAAACATCTGTGTTTTTCAAAGCTCTTGGGTGACTCTGACATCAGCCAAGGCAGGGCCCACTGGTTTATGGCCGAGCTTCTGTGATTCAGGGGCAGCACTGAGCTTAGGCAACAGCCTGTCTGGGGGTGGGGTTGCTGATCAGAACAGGGGAGGTTCTGGGAATACATTTGGCCCAGCTTCCCAAAATTATAGTCTTGCCGTGGGGATGACCTTAAGATGTGGGAGTCAGAGGTGAAGGGATGTGCTGAGCCCCACCCACTTGGTTCCCAGCTTAGCCAACGTAAAACTTACAGGAGCCTAGAACTCAGGGTTAGACAAGGTTTCTACACCAGTTAAGCTTTTACTGAAGATAATAACAACATGAGTAATAACCTTTACTAAAACAAATGCTATTGTGGTTAGTATTTATTGAGCACCGTGTTAAACACTTGACAAATATAAGGTCACTTAATCTCTCACAAAAATCTTTAGAGGTAAACTTATGTCTAGTTTATGAATGATTAAACCAAAGCTCAGAGAGTTTAAGTGAAGCATTTAAGGATTCTTAGATAGTTGGTGGCAGAAACAGAACTTGCTCTTAGGGCTCTTTGACTCCAGAGTGTGAGCTCTTTTGATGTTAGATATCCTTTTTCATAGGTCTGTCCTTTTTCATATTACCCCCAGAATGGGTTTGAAATCAAGTTGAAGAGTTGGGACGCTTAGGAAATGAATGACAGTGAATGCTATAAGATGCAAAGAGCATTTAATTTAAAAACACATGTCTCGCATATTTGAAGTTGTTTCAATTTGGTCGTTCATACTCTGAGATTTTAGGAGGTCCACAATGCTTTAATGTCAACCTGAGGATTAGGTAGGAGCAAATAAACCAAATCAGAGATACTAGAGGATGATTAGGTTCTAAATCTTGTTTTAATAAACAACTATTCATTCCTCTCCAGGACCATTTAAAAGGAAACTGATATAATTGTATTGATACAGACCGCACAGTTTAGTAGTGTCTCTGAGTGCTTACCACCTGGTTTGAGGAGATTGGCAATGACCTGGAAAGCATGTTGTCTTTGTAATATGGACTTGAGTGTACAGTGAGGGAAAAGTAAAGAAAATGACAAAGCACCCTTTGGAAGATGATGACAGAAATCTACGTATGAAAATAATCGGTCTTGGAGGGTCCGCAAGCACTGCAGATTACTCACCAGTTGTAAGATCTCCCAGCATTAATCCACCTTGGCAGTAAGAAGGACATTACCAAATGACTACACGGCCTGCTGGCTTCTTCCAAACTCCTGGCTTGAAAAGCGAACAAGTGAATATTCACTCTGGAATATGGAACTGTTTCCTGTACAGTCTGTCTCCTGGAGGTTCTTTAGGCAAGTAAACCAGGATTTGAAGTTTTGTTTTTCTGTTGACCACATTCCAATAAATTCTGAAGCTTCTAAGTCCTATATAGGCATACCTCACAGATAACTGCAGATTTGGTTCCAGACCACCGCAACAAAGCAGTAAAGTGAGTCATACAGACTTTTTGGGTTTCCCAATACCTATAAAAGTTATGGTTACACCATACTCTAGTCTGTTCAGTGTGCAAGAGCATTATGTCTAAAAAAACAATGTACATACCTTAATTAAAAAATACCATATTGCTGAAAAACTCTTAACCATCATCTATGCCTTGAGTGAGCTGTAATCTTTTTGCCGATGGCGGGTCCTGCCTGTGTGCTGCCTGATCAGCATGGTGGTGGCTGAAGGTTGGGGTGTCTGTGGCAATTTCTTAATGAAGCTTGCTGCACGGATTGATGCTTCTTTTCAGGAACCACGTGCTGCTGCTTGAAAGTATTTTACCCACAATAGAACTTTTCGAAAACTGGAGTCAATCCTCTCAGACCCTGGCACTATTTAATCTACTAAATTTATGTAATATTCTCAACCCTTTGTTGTCATTTCAATAATCTTCGCAGCATCTTTACCAGCAGTAGACGTGGGACTCTTCCTTTCTCTTGAACACTGAGGGGCTGTGGTAGGGTTATTAACTAGCCTAATTCCAATTTCGTTGTGTCCCAGGGCACGTGGAGGCCGGATGAAGGGGTGGGGGTGGCGGCAGGTCAGTGGGGCCTCTGAACACTCACAACATTTCTCAGTTCAGTTCAGTAGTAATATCAAAATCACTGATCACAGATCACCGTAACAAAGGTAATAATACTGAAAAAAGTTTGAAGTATTGTGAGAATTACCAAAGTTACACAGAGATATGAAGTGAGCAAATGCTGTTGGAAAAAGGGTGACGACAGACCTGCTCGATGCAGGGTGGCCATGAACCATCAATTTGTAGAAAAAGCCATGTCAGCAGAGCACAGGAAGATGAAGTGTCTGTGTTGGAAGCAGTTACCTGAAGGTTTAACAAGACTCATGTTAGGCCAATGACCACCAAGGTTATTTTTAGCCGTATTGTAATTTTTGATGTCTATGGAAATGTCAAACCTGGCCCCTATCCTATTGGCTGTGGAGGGAAAAAACCGGCTTGGTTCTTAAGTTGCTATAATATTTTCAGATTTTTGATGTCTACTTCACTTCCAGCACATGAGATGGTCGGAGAACAGAGTACTTGTAGAAAAATAAGACAAAACATGTTTTTCTTTGTCAGTAGGGTAAGTTTTACTCACAAACAGTAAGGAATAGAAGGATGTGGGTTAGAAGGCAAAGGGGACTGGATGACCTTGCTGGCCACCGCATTGTGAAATGGTTGCCTCTTCTTTAGATAGCTCTTGATGGAACTGTCAGAAAAATAAATAAAGCCCCACTGTCAACCAGTAAGTCTCGGGACACATTGAGTGTCTAGGAATATTTAAAGGAGAGAGACAGAGGCAGAAAGTGTACCATTCTGGCATATTACTAACCCTGGTTAGCAGCAGGATTTGGTTTTGAAGAGAGGCACTCAATACATTTCCCATGTAATGTATACCAAGAGGGGTCACCCAGAAGCTGGCGGCAGGTCATGGACCATGTAAGAATGTCATCCAGGAACGTGATCATCCTCTAGCCCAGTAGATCATGAAGACCTCATTCTTAAACCTGAGTCTATCACCAGCCTATAGAGAAGCTTGAGCTACTCATGGGGCTCACAAGGCTGGGGAGACTGTCTTTGCTCCTCATCTTGCTGGATGGCCATTGAATTGCAGGCTTGGTGAAGAACCACTGTCCTCAGAGGGCTGTAGGAGGATGGGGGCTAGTGGCGGAGGGCTGTGGTCCTGGACAGTGAGACTAAGGGAAATCTATTTATTTTCGAGTCTGAACTTCCAGATCTTTTTCTTTTTGTTCTTAATTTCTTGGAAGATTTTATTTACTTATTTTTAGGAGGGGAAGAGAGGGAGAAAGAGAGGGAGAGAAAAATCAATGTGTGGTTGCCTCTCGTGCACCCCCAACTGGGGACCTGGCCTGTAACCTAGGCATGTGCCTTAGACTGGGAATTGAACCGGCAACCCTTTGGTTCTCAGGCCCGCACTCAATCCACTGAGCCACACTAGCCAGGGCCCAGATATTTTTCTTTAACAAGGTATGGACCTTGGCAAGTGAGATAGGCTATCATATGGCCCAAATTAAAAATTCTTGTCTTGTCACTACATCTAGAGCTTGTGCCCCAAGTTTTGCAGGAAGACAAGCACTTGATTGCAATATTGGCTGTGAGAAACAGTGAGGTGGTGCAGGCTAAGTCATATGGAACAGATAGTACTTTTAATTTCCACCTGCTAAATGCCTTGGCTCCAAAGGCCATTTTATCTTGAGGAGTACTGACCAGATTCCTCAGAACTACAGTCTAAGAACAGGGTCCACAGAAAACAGGAGCAGAAACACAAAATGCTGGCGGGCAAAGGAGGAAGGGAATCAGAATTACGAATGGAAGCAGTGAATTCCAGGGAGGTAGATCTGGATTTGTCAGGAGGAATATCTTGTGCGACCTCCGAGACAGCAGCAGTCTTACAGAACTGCAGCAGACTGTACGGAGCCTGGGCAGGCTGGTGAATGGAGCAGGCTGATAGTGACAGGGACAGAGGAGCTGCCACCCACAGCTGTGCCACTGAGCATACACAAGGGTACCGCATCTAAGGGGCCAAGATTCACATGATAAGCAAAGTAGATCGGATATTTTTATGGTAATTTCTTCTTGCAGATGTGGTATGGGAGTAAAGTGTCTCAGGAATGGGTGCCTTTTTCTAATTCACATGAAGGCATATGGACTGGCAATGTCCTTGAATAAAAAAAAAGTAGGATGGTCAAAGCCGCTCCATGCAGTAAATGATATTAAAGCAGCGGAATTGATGAAATACCTTAAAGAAGAATCGATTTCTTCCTTACCCTTATTGAAACTCTGGTTAAGCTGGAGGCATTGAAGGTTAAAATATTAATGTGGGAGATAAAGAGATCACTGGAAATGAATCTTTCTGTTTTAATCTATACCCAAATGCAAGAACTTTACATTTTCTGAAAATTCCTAAGGGTTTTCTTTTCCAATTTTATCTTGTCCTAATTGACCTACAAGAGACCCGTTCCTATGGTGCTAGATGGGATTTTAAAGTGGCAGGGCAGCCCTGGCTGGCATGACTCAGTGGGTTGAGCATCATCCCACAAAGCCCAAGGATACCAGTTTGATTCTTGGTCAGGGCACATGCCTGGGTTGTGGGCCTGATCCCTGGTTGGGGAACACGCAAGAGGCAACCAATCCATGTTTCTCTCACACATTGATGTTTCTCTCCTTCTCTCTCTCCCTACCTTCCCCTCTCTCTAAGAATAAATAAATAAAATCTTTAAAAAAAGGTGGCAGGAGAATGGGTAAGTGGAAAGGAATCACAACTCAAGGCAAAACCACTTGGCTTACACGCGAAGTCCTTGATGCGTTTCAAAAGCATCATTTGAGATCCACTGAAAGTAAATTTGACTTTCAATTGTGTTACCTTAGGTGATGAAGGGCCTCAAATAAAATTCTTCTAGGTTATTTCCTTGGGAAAAGATTTAGGAGAATAAGCTGAGTTTAAGGCAAATGAAACCACAGTACCAGGAAAAACAACAACAACCAAAAACCATTCATCTGTCTTGTAGTATAGTTTGTGCTGCCAAAAAAAAAAAAGACACCCAAAAGATTATGTGTAAAGAACAAAGACTCTAATCTTGCTGCTATGACTGAGGACATTTCACTGGTTAACTTTTTGAATAACTAGTCTGATATCTACTGACTTTGAGGTATTATAAAAATGACGGCTGTGGGAAGGTTCTATTCGAACACCTGGATAAATCACCCATTGTTCCAGTGAACCCACCTTCCCCTGCCCCCCATCTGATAAATAAGTGACTCAGCCTCAGAGCATGGGAAGACTTACCAAGATCATGAATTGCATTTCCCTGTCACGCACACATTGTCTTCAGGAAGGGCTGTAGGGAGCAGTGCTATGAACTGAGGACAGCCGGGCCATCTCATTTGTCTTCTGGGCTGCTTAGCTTGATGTCATAGGTGTACTTGAATTGATGCGGTTTCTGTAAAAAATTCTGCATTTCAAAGATCACGGTGAATTTACTTAGTAGCTTATTGCATGAAGGAGTAATGAAGGGATGTGATTCTTGGGTAAGAAACCAATTTAAAGCTCTTTTATCATTTCAGATTTCATGTGTCTGATAGATATTTTTACTCTCCAGCTTTCTGCCTTAGGGTAGTGTCTGCCTAAGTTTGGTTTTCAGAAAACCTGCACCAAAAGTTGTTGAAGGGGCTTGTTAAAAATAAACCAAAAACAAGATTCTTGGGCTTCCACCCCAGATCAATAGAGTTTGGCATTTTTGAGGCCTGGGAAACTGATTTGAACAAGTTTCCTGACCCCTCCTCCTCCGTGGTGATTTTGAAACACATTAATATATTACCGATCTCCTGTTCTCTGTCATTCCTCAGTGGGTTGGGGGATGGAGAAAGAGCAGAGGGATTGATTCTCAGTTTTGTACCAAACCATGACAAGAGAGATTAAACTGCTGAAGGTTCTTTCTCTGAACAAGGACGTCACTGGGGAAAGCCTGGTCTGTTTGCAAAGGGTGCCCGATTGGCTGTGTGGGCTGGTGAGCCTGGGGCTGAAAACATGTGAAATTGCAAATTTGCAAAACTATGAATTGCATGGATTTCTAAAATATTGTTTAAATATATGAATACAACTATCATAGTTTAAATCCTAATGAATTCTGATTTGTGACTATAAAGATCAACTTGATTCCTACCAAGTGAGATATCTGGAATTTTTAAAAAAAATCCTGCAAAATAACCACATCAAGGCTTGAACATTCCAAGCCTTCATAAATTAAGGATTTAAAAAAATATATATCATATTCTTGGATTTGGCCATCAGTTTTTGCATTAACAGGCTTTTATAATGTAATCTGCCACGTAATATAGGTACTGTGTAATTTCTCATAATCTCATTTCATTTAATTCACTCACACCCCCATACATCTTAGTTTATGTTAGATACTAAATAAAAGCAAATGCCATTAAAATATTTATTGCCTGTTTAGACTGTTCACCGAAGTTGTGTCAACCTGACAATCTGAATCTAGCATTCTCAGTCCTCTCATGAAATTGTACTTGAAGGAAAATCAGTTTTGGTGTCTCTAAAATGATTAAAGAAAGCTGCGTCTCTGCCTCAGAGGGTGAGAGGAGGGTCGCACGGGGGCCCCTTCCTGCTGCACTACCGCGGTGAGGCTGGCCGCAGCTGCTTTCCCAGGCCGGGGCTCTTCCAGCCTTGGGGTGATGTGCAGTCCCACTGCCTTGTCTAGCCCATCACGACTTCCTGTTCTTTTCTGGTAATGGTTTTCAGATCTGCTCTTTCCTGTTGCTTTCCCAAGTCTGTTTCTGGTCCGGGCTCTAATTACCTCACACACACCTGCAGGAGGATCCGAACATCCTCTTTTCCTGTCTACAACTTTTCCTCCCACCGCTTTTCTTCACACGGTTGTTAGAATCCTTTTCCTTAAGCACCATTTCCACCACGCTCCTCCCCCAGCAGCTCCCACTTGCATCCAATCCAAGCTCCAGGTCCTCTGCTCCAAAGCCGCTCCCCGCCCCTCACCGAGCTGTTATCTTCTTCACAGCTGGATTCCACTCCAGCCAAGTCCTGACACTGTGTCTGTAACGATGCTGTAACATCTGGTTAATCCAGTTGACTATGTCAGATCTTCAGTTAATCATCTGGATGTTTTGTCTACAAGACGCCAAACATCTGGATTGACTGAAGAAATTCACTGCATTGATGGAGGGATTTTTAAAAACTGAATTGACCAGATGTTTTGGCATCATGTAGACACATTGCTGTCTCCTGCATTTGTCTTAATAGCTTGTCTGCACAACGTTCTCTCCACCTGGAACATGACCTGTCTTCTCAATGCCATGTTCTCCCTTCCTCCCAAATTACGGTCACAATTCCCTCAGCCACGAAGCAGTTCTAAGTTAATCCCACTAAATCGATCTCTTGGTTCACGCTAGCATTCTTTTCAACCGAAATCACTGTTTTGTGTTTGTTTCAGGTGGGGCATCGCCATCCCCCGCCACTCCACTCGATTATGAACTCTATAGGTAGATGTCAGTTGGGCCCTGAAACAACCTGGCTGGTGGGGTGAGGGGCATGTAGCCTCTGTGATCGAGGGCAGAAGCTCTGAAAGTCACTGTTGCTTTAAGCTCCAGCTCCTCTGCTTACTGTGTGACCTGGACAACCCATGTAACTTCTCTAAGCCTCAAGTCTCCATCCCATTTGTAAAATGTAGATAACAACAGAGCCTGCCTCGCAGAGTTGTTTGTAAGAATTACAGGAGTTAATACAGGCAAAGGGTTTAGAAGACTGTCTGGCATAAAAGAAGTATCCATTACATGTTAGCTCTTATTACAAGCTTTGAAAACGCTTGGCTTTTGACTGGGGCGGCTAGGTAGGTGAAGCAGCTGTCTGACTCCCAGGTGAGAGAAGAGGAAGAGATAGAGGTTGTATCGCTTGCCCGTTAACTCAGTTTTAGGTCTAAAGCCTGACAGCCTTGCTTTCTACACATTACATGTTGGCTCTGAGTTCTTTCTAGTCTCAAGAATTCGAATACTGCTTTTTGTAATGAGCAGATACTTAAGGAAGCAAGGTAGAAATGTGTTCTCCAACAGACCAGTGCTTCCCCAAAGCTGATCTGTGGGTCCGTGCCCATCTGTGGCAAACTGTCTTATGTTCAAATGAGAAAAGGGTGATGCAGTGAGGTTTTCTAAAGCTAAAATTACTCAAATGTTAGAGCTGGTCCAGAGCTTAGGCTGTATTCTTCCTCCATTTTTAGTGTAAGAATGTCCCAACTTTATGAAATGATGGTGGTGTTATATTATAAAATATGGAATAACTCTATATTAGATATCACTTTTTAATGTACTGGTTTATATACTTTTTAACAAATATTTACTAAGTGTCTACTATTTGCTGGGCATGGTTCTAGGCCTCATGGAGGACACTCTAGGGGAGGAGACGGTGGCGAACAATAAAACAATCAACCTCTCTAAGGCTACCTCCTCATCTGTAAAAGGATAAGAGTCCTTAATGCATAAAGTTGTTTGTAAGAGCTGAATCAGTTATTAGGGCAAAGTGCTTAGGCATTTACAGTGCTGTCGAATACAACCGCGGGAGGCCCGCTCCCTCCGTGCAGGGAGCGGACGGGTTGCGATGATAAAGGACAGTGGTCCTTGGAGGCCTCACTGAGCCGAGGGAGCTGGTTGTTTGTACATCTGAGGGAGGAGTGCTGGGGGCGGGTGGGGGGGGCAGTCCAGTGCAAAGCACCCGAGATGGACCACACCTAGCTCATCTGATGAAGTGTGGGAAGGATGGAGTGGGCAATGGGAGGACGGTCAGAGAGGAGGTCACAGACTGGGTTGGGAGGCAGCAGTTATTTAGATCGAGGCTTTTAGGCATCGTATGGATGTGGGCTTTTACTCTGAATGAAACGGGGAACCACTGAAGTGTTTTGAGCACAGAAATATAACAACATGACATGTTTTGGAAGGTTTCGCTTGGTCAAGTTCATAATAAGTAATAGGGATGCCAGGGTGAAAGCAGGGAGACTAGTTATGATACTTTACAGTAGGTCACTGGAAAGCTGATGGTGCCTTTGAGCAGGGTGGTAGCAGTGGGCAGTGGTAAATAATGGTGAAATTCTAGATATACGTTGACGGTGGAGCCAGCAGACTATCATAACAGAATGGATGTGGGGTGTGCGATAAGGACAGGAATCCAAAGCATTTGGCCTGGGCTACTGGAAAAATGGCATTGCCAGTAACAGAGATGGGGAAAAGTGCAGATGAAGTGGGTCTGGTGGAGAGTGGAGCTTTGCTGGGACATGACAGCCACGGGGTGGACATTATCTAATTCCACTCTGAAAGGGACCGAAGCCTCACGTAGTGTCATGTCTAACCTTAAATTAAAATATCACTTGTTGAATTCTTTAATTGCTTGGGAAGATAGTACCTACTCTTAATCAATTATTCATTTATGCCAACAATATAGTATAACTTTAGGACATAGACAAAATTATCACATTCCTGTTACCCTAAATGAAATATTTGCTAAGTACAAATTAAAGAATAATTTATACACCTCACACAAACAAGAGGAATCTCACAAATTGTTCTTCCTCATAGCTATTGAGAACTAACCATGAAATATGTACTACTTTAAAGTCATTTATTCGTATACATGATGGCCTTCATTTCAAGCATCGATACATTGTTATTGGTAGATCCAGAGGACAGGCTGGTGGTTGCAGTGGGGGGCCGGGTACGAAAGGTGAGGGGTTTAAGAAATACAAATTGACAGTTACAAAACAGTCATGAGGATGTGAAGTCCAGCACAGGGAATATAGTCAATAACAATGTAATAATGCATGGTGTCAGATGCTCATAGATTTATTTGGGGGGATCACTTGTAAGCTGTATGTCTAACCACCCTGCTGTACAATGGAAACTAATATAATATTGAATGTCAACTGTAAATGAATTTTTAAATTAAAAAACAAAGTTATTCAAGTTTTTGAATAATATAATACAGCCCCAACTAGATTTATTCAGAAAATAAATGGGAGAGTTATTTAAGAGTTTTCTCTCAAAATCATCTTGATTATCAAGAACTCCATGTTGCTGTTGCCAGAACTTCAGCAACAATATCATTTTTTAGCATAATGAGAATGAGAAAAAATTTTCTAAAAGACCAAGAACACCTTCTTTTTGACTAGTGCTGGGAAGAAAGCCTCCAAACAATGTTTTTGCTGATCAAGTAGCATGAATTAATACTATGATCTAAACTTAAAGGGATAATTCCCAGCAGATGTGGGAGAGAGCATCCAGACTCTTGCCTGCATTTTATTTAGAAACCAGTCTTTTCTCCAGGTAGATCTCTCTATCCCTAACCCAAAATATCTTTTTAAAAAAATGTTAAAATTTGTACATTATAATTCCAGAAATCATAGTTACATTTCTTTCTTACCCCCCCTCCTTTTTTCCCCTGGGAGATTTGCTGCTTCTTGAGTTGGACATGTAACTGAAGCAAAAAAGACTAGCAGTGAGAAAAATAAGTGTGAGCCAGGGTCTTTGAAAAATGCCATCAACAGAGAATCTGAAGATACAAACCAGTCATAAAAACATCGGGTGCAGATGTCGCCAGAACTCAGAACTTGACCAGATTGTGTTGAGTAATCACATAAAATGGAACTATGCTTAAAGATTGTGATTTTGGATCGAGGTTAGAACCTTCGTAAGCTCTTCAGTGCCAGTACACTGGGGCTTTCTTTGGTGGCTTGGAAAAAGCCATGGTATTTACACCATGGTAATGGGCAAATGCTGCAAAATCAGGACTTTTCTATGTGTGTACGTGTGCACGTGTGTGTCTGTGTGTGTTTTAGGGAGCCAGTTTAACATTACACTACTGAAAACAGCCCTCCCCAGGGATTAACGAAACTCTTCGCACCTGTGACAGATATTCATGTGGCTTTGGCGAGGAGCGTTTTGGGGAATAAATGAGTATTCTTTGTATAAGCAGGGGACTTTAATAATCACCCCAGTAAAATTCAGCATTTGATTATTTTTCTTGGAATTCAAATATCTTCAAATCCTTATTAGAAAGAATTTCTCTAAAAAATGGGTCCTGCTTTGCTTCTCTTCATTAAAAACTAGAAGAAAGGGGATCAAATACACAGGGATAGGAAAACTTGCTTTCTAGTAAGCAGAGTGGTGCCACCTGATAAACTGTATAAAGTTGCTGGAACTGAGCAAACCAGCACCCCCCACCTTTTGTGAATGACAGTGTTAAAGAATGTAACCCCTCTTAACTCCTCTACACCCCGTACATACAAATTGCTTATGCTGATACAACCCTCAGTGGTAACTCACTTCACACCTCCACTTTCTTTCTGGTTATCACCAAGATTAAGCAGCATATTGGACAATATTCTGCATTTATCTCACCTTTTCTGTACAGGCCACACTGACATGACGGAACAGGTTTATGTACCTCACACATCAGCTCCTCTCTAGAAACTTGGCAGTGACAGTTTGATAAGGACACCATAGCTTACTGAACTTGTTCTAAAAACAACAGCAGCAAACCACTCATCTCCTTACACTTTTTAATGACCTTGTTCTGTGACGTCCCCATTTTTAGATGCGGCAGATGCATTGCTGTGTGGCCTCAGGGCATACGGGGAGCAGAAAGCACTGGACAAGGTGCGTTTTGATATTACACCATTAAAGATTCTGGAGACATCTGCATTTACTTCCATTACCTGTTGAGAAAAGAGAGGTCTAGGGTTAGTTTTTAGTTTCACCTTGCCAACAGCTTTGATCAAAGTGAAAAAATGGCTGTTCAGAAAGTGAGAGAAAAAACAGTCAGCAGTTGCTTTTCTCTTCGCTCTCCAGAATGTCTAGCATGGTCCCAGACAATAAACGAGACTGGTTACAAATGCTACTGTTTCAGGATAACATCCCGACAGCAAGATACATACAAGAAATGTAAACCCAAATAAATATAAAATTAGAATGAACTACAAAAGGCTAATTTTCTTATGTCTTCATATTTTTGTCTTCGAACTGATTTTTTTTTGCAATTCATATGGCCCAAACACATTCCTGTGACATTGCCAAAGACTTCACTATAGCACATTTAACATCTTAGAGGGTGGGGCAAAAGAGGTTTACAGTTGTTCATATGGAAAATAATACAATAATTCATAAATAATAATACAAGAATAAACTGTTTCACATGCTCATAACTGTAAACCTATTTTTGTCCCATTTTGTACTTGACATATAACTAATTTAACTGCATTCTGAAGCTTTAAAAAATTATTATTGCTATTATTTAGTTAGGCTCAAAGTAAATTTTATTATGGTGATGAAATTCTTCTAAGATTCTAATCTCTGTGGAATTTAGATCTTTTTGATCCTTGTGAATAAACCAGCACGTAACCAACCTGAGGGTTTCACGTACCTTTCAATTGTCTTTTGAAGCCTACAGATATCCTCTGGCCCGTGCTCGGGAGGCCTGCGGCTTCCTCTGTTCCTGGAACAGTATCCCACTGGTGAAGGTGGTACATTCGAGGAAGAACGGCACCACAACCTGTAAGGCACTTCAGCACAAACACATCGAGTGGTAACACGTTCTTAGTAGCTGACAGAGACCTATGGGTTTGCTCTGTGAACCTCTGTAACAGAGCCGACGTGGCAACTCTGTGGTGAGGACGTAACACATGCCGCTCAACACTGGCTTACCCGGGGGGTGGCTTTGAGTTTGGCCACCCTGCGTTTGCACGGGTTGACATTTCCCACTATCCTGTTCCTCCCTCCTCTTTGAAACTTTCTGCGTCCTGAAGCAAAAATAAAAGGTTCTTGTTAGTATTGGGAGTCTCGTCTTCTCATCTCAGGTTCTAGATGTGATCATAAAGAAAAATTATGAAATATTTCAGGCATATCCAAATGTATAGAGAATACTACAATGAGGATTGAGTACTCACCCTCTAACTTAAGAAATAAAATATTACCAATACAAGCAAAGCTCCTTGTATATTCCTTCTGCTTCCTCAGCAGTAATCACTATTTCCATACATATTTTGTTTTTGCTACATATGTGTACATCCATAAACAATATATAAAGGTATGTTGTGTTTTAAATTTTTATATACATGGTCTCCTTTTTTCATATTATATTTAAGATAAGCTAATACATATAGCTCTAGTTTATTGATCATTATTTACCACTACAAAGTATTCAATAGTATGGATATACAACTTTTTATTAATTCATTGGTTGATGTTTCAACGTATATTTAGCACAGGTCTCCTTGAGCAATGTGTGAGAATTTCTTTAAATTACAGACCTAGGATCACAATCTTTGAGTCACGGATATGCACATCTTTAACCTCAGGAGACATTGCCAGTCTCTGGAGATTGAACTCCCTCCCTTCAGCAAGCCCTGTGGGTTCCTAGTTTCAGATTCATTCGTCTGGAAGCGGGTAGGGTGGGGGCAGTACAAGAACCTGCGTTTCTAACGCGCCCCCATGAGACGTCCCCGCTGTCCCCGCTGCGGCAGTGCAGTGCCTGGGCCTCATTCTGAGAACCGGCGCTCCTGGAGAAGCCTCTGGGGTGACATCTCGAAAGAGCGAGCTGACGGGACGCTATCTGAAAAGATGTGGCTAGGGAGGTTTTTTGAGGTCACTGAAAGTTAGCCTGTGGTATAATTTTAGCATTCGGGTTCTAGGAAAAAACCTGACTAAATACAGATAATACACAGTAGTAAATAACCAGTATGAGTGGCTGCCATCATAGGCTAAATTCTCGGGGAGAGGTGCGGCCAAGCCGGGGCCTCTGCGCACAGCCCCGCGGCTGCCGTGCCAGGAAGGGCGGAGGGCGGCCGGCGGCCCTGGGTCAGGCCAGGCTGCGCAAGGAGCTCGGCTGCCACTGGCATGTGTCTCTTTTGCAGCAGCGAAACCCGGGCGCTAACCCGGGCGCAGGCGTGAATACTCGCGGGCTCTCACCATTTAAGGCATGGGGCTATTAGGTCTTCCTGATTTGGCTATTTTTAGATATTTACACACAAAGCAAAAAAAAAAAAAATCAATCTTTACATTATAGATTTTTAAGAAAATTATACTCCAAAGTTAGTACCATGGTAACAGAACGCCAAGAAGGTTTTCCTCAAATATTCTTTCTGCAAGAACTTCTTATAAAAAATATCAAAAATGAAGTCTTCACATAGTTTAGGGTAAAAAAACACAAACAGGCTTGCATAGTCTGCAAAGGTTAATGTGAAAACTGGAAGGAAAGTGCATTTTATTTCACGTTTGGCAATATAAAAGGTCAATAAGGAGTAAAACTGTGCACCGGTAACCAAAAGCATTTGTTTATGTCAGTCCACAATTTACATAACAAGATAGTTGACTTTCAAAACCGGACGACAGGCTGAAAACCACTGCTTTTCAGGCCTTTCAGTGACACTGCCAGGAACAAGGGCTGGTGTAAGGCCATTTATGCAGGCACACTTTCAATGTGTTCTGGCCATCAGGACTGTCACTTCTGTCTTCTTTCTTTTTTCTCTCTCATCAGCTTTTTGCTTTCTTCCCTTCTTCTTTTATTCACTGGATTCCGAGGATCATAGATTTCAAATGTGTCTGAGTCTTGCATGCTTGCATCTTTCACTTTTCTGCTTTTATCCTCAAACTGAAGTATGTGCGACATCCTAAAGAGGGAGAGAGAGAGTTCAGTGATTTAGGTGTGGACACTGAACGTGGAAATTCTATCCTACACTCACCGTGGCACCATGAACTCTAAGGGGACAGAACATCAAGATGGGTTTATTGTTCACTGGTGTTCGTACCACGTGGAAACCAGCTTCTCAGAAAATACTTGACTTTGAAAAACATCTGTAGGTTGTTCTGTCGGCTCGTATTTCTAGTCGTGATTCTCTTTGCCTCAGCTTTCGCTTGTTCTTCCTTCCCTGATGGGAGGTTAAAAGAGTTCTTCTACATAGAAGCGCGCCTTAAACGAAACCCAGAGGACGTTCTGCCAGCTTCCTTTAAGAAGTACACTCTCAGCCAGAGTGAGCCAGCTGCAGAGCATAACTCCTGACAATAAACCAGCTCTGATTTTTTTTGTTTTGAGTAGTTAAATGGGTCAAGAGTATGTAATGTGTTAAGAAAATTCTTGTTCAAATGGCATTATGACTCCCTTTTCTGTGGAGTTGCTGAGTTAAATATTTTTTTTTTCATACAAAAGGAAAGTAAGCTTTTGGCACAGCTCCGTGGACTAATTTCCTCCTCCGACTGTTGATTACAACAAATCTGACCATCCTGCTCTCCTACTTTATCAAATGCTCACTGGTCTTAAGGTATCAACATGTGCTTGACTCACAAGTGGTCATAAGCTGGCTATCCTTAGCAGCAGGGAAATACGTAAGTGATTAGCTCTGTCCCCATTAGGAGGTGTCAGGAATAAATGGGGAAGTCAATAGACCAGGTTTCAGGGCGGTTGAATGAATCTGGAAAGAGGAAAAGTTCAGTTTTTATACGTAAACAAAACTACTAAAGCTTTCCCACTACTTACGTTGACAATTTTTAAAGCAAGCACACAAAGCACTGTCCTTTATCAGAGCAGAGAGGGTAAACTGCCTGTGGGGTTAACACTCTACATACACCAGTCATAACTTTCAGACGATACTCAAATATTACGGTAGTTTCTTTTCCCTGCAGTAACACAAACGCTGAGCGAAGTTTCCTTATATGACAAACTACCTAGGGTATACTCAGATGTTAAAGAATCCTAAAAAGGTTTTGGGAGGGAAGTAAAATGTTACAATATTAGTGATACTATAATCACTACGGGTTCAGTAGCTGCAGCTCGCCAGGGCTGACAGGCTGAGGCTCACTATGACTCCCAGCTCTTTCCATCCCAGACAGAGCTGACTGGGATGCAGTGAGTATGAGTGATACTATTATACAGATGACCTAGAGTCTATTTTAATTTATTACATGAGGTAAATCACATTCACATTTCTATAGTTTATTATGAAAAATATGTTATTTGTATCAAATTCATAACCGATCTCAATAATATATGAAGATACAATCTCGCATGTGAGAACTCTTGACTTTTGATACTTCCTGTTGCTTTAGTAAACGCCCTTACTTAGAAAATGTATCATAGGATCATTGCTTATGCAGATGGATTCCTCAGAGTCTGATTTTCCTGTGCATTCAATTTCCTACAATGTTTAAGTATTAGCCTCTGAGAATAAAACAATCTCCAACTCCCAGGAAAAAACTAGTTGTTCTACAGCCATGATGGCAAGTGACCACTACACCCAATCTGAAAAAAAATCACACTGGGTTTAATCAGGCCTAAATGATCAGTGATAACTCACTTCAGTAAATATACCTCTGAAAGCCAACTAATCAGTGACAGCCTTCTGCTTCTGAGAGCTGGCCAATCAGTGGCAGACTCACTCCAGTGAACATGCTTCTGAAAGCCAGCCAGTCACTGACAGTCTCTCCTGAATAATGAGCTTCTGAGGCTGATGTCCACTCCGAAACAACCCCTAACCCCCAAATCTATATAAAGATTTGCAACGGGCTTTGTTCAGAGAGGCTTTGTCTAAAAGCAGAGCTCTTCCTTACTTCAGGAAGCACTAAATTTAGTCTTTTGTTTCAGATATTAAGAGGTGGTCTTTTCCTTGGACATGTGTTAGAATCTGTTGCATTCCCCACAAAGTGCACCTTTTAGAACCCGTAAGTGGACTGCCACTGTCGAGGGCCGAGTTTGGAAGAATGGGGAAGCGGTCCTGTTACAGGTCCTTTGTCGCACACGACGGGGAGCCCAGCCCCACCGCGTTTCAGTGGGCGCCCAGCAGCTTCCCCAGTGACCGTGCAGTCGCCTAAGCCCAACTGGGAAGTGGCTGCAATCACATGCCCTTCAAAATATTTTATTCAATACTCCTATGTTGATGTCCCAAAACTCCCACTATCTTAATGAACTATTAATACCTTCCCATGCATGCATTCTCCTATTTTAAAAAATTATCCCCTTTTCTGCTCCCAAATACAGATGGGTTTTGTGAAATATCCATTTCTAGTAGGGGCTGTCCATGTTTAAAATTACTTTACCAGAATTTGTCAATTAAAACCATAAAAAGGCACCTTCTTTCTGTCCGTGCTAGGGGAGAATCGTGCAACTATTGGATTGAGTTGGCTCTGATATAAGAAATGACATCTAGACACAGGAACCACAGCACAAAGTCCAGAGAAAGAAATAGATTTGCCTACATACTTGAAAAAAACCCCCACTGTAAATTAAAGTAGCTGTCTTTTTCAACTGTTGTTTCATACACCACTGCACTAAACAAGTCCAACATTTTGATTAATAACAAACCTAAGCCCAGAGGAAAGAAGGGGCTATCAGTTTACAAACTACTTCAGCTTTAATATCATAATACTTAGCATGGCTGGTTACTCAGCAATAATATTTAATCTTTAATAGAAATAAAAGCATAATCTAAAATGTTTCACCCATTTATCTTTCAACATGCTTCAATCACTTCATTTTCAAAAGCAAACAAAACAGTTATTATGATTTTCAGCTTAATAAACTCCTGACCTGTGTGCCTCTGTAAATCACAGACTGTGTGAATTGAAAGCATGCCCACATTTTATAGTCTCCTGTGAGAACACACATGCAGACGTATACTACAGACTTACTTTGCATACATAAAGGTCTGGTAGTTTACAATTTTGCACGTACCAGTAATTCAATGCTATCCACTCTGTAACCGGTCATGGAATTGGCCCAAAAAGAACAGTGAATTTTTTGGAATTAAGTACATGATGGTCATTTACATATGAAAATTTTAGAACTTGTTCACTTGAAGGCAAAGATAAAAATTTAGATCTTATTAATAAAAAGTTTTACATAAACTCAGATCATCAATAAGAGCACTAACTTTAGTGTGTTATAGAAATATGGAGGGTTACCATTTTCATAAAGGTTGTGTTTGACGGGTTGTTGTTTTTTTTTTGTGGTTGTGAGATTATAAACAAAAATAAACAACAGATTCTTTGAGAAGGACCTGGACCTTGACTAACCTCACTAATTTGACAACCAGTTTTTAATGTTTTCACACAGTTGTGAAATAAAGTAAGATATGACAGCAATTAAGATTAATGGGAAATGCAAGAGAGGTACTGATTCTCAGACACATAGTAAGAAACTCAAACTAGGATTCCAATATTAATAATTCACTTCTGACTGAAATACATTTAAATTACTTGTGCTTATGTAATGAAAACAGCTATCTTTCCCACTGGGAATTCCATAAACCACACATACCCATTTCCAAGTTTCCCAAATTTAGGAACTTAGCACTCAACCCTAGATTGGTGTGGGTGCCCTAACTGCTCCACACCTGTACTATTTCTCCTTCTTATGATCCTTCAAAGGCTCCAAAATAACTTCCTTATACATTTCTTTTATAGCATTCCTTTGAGCAGGAACTATCAGCTATTTAATAGACTGAAATACCTCAGCCTGACCCTTAAAACCCTCTAACAATGGGATCTTCCTCTCTCACCGACCTCATTTCGTTTCTTTCATCAGCGCTCACCATTCTGTAATTGCCTGTTTACTTAATAGCGAACAGACTGTCAGTTACTCGAGACAGTTTGAGTCTTGTTCACAGCTGTATTCCCAGTGCCAAGAATGGTGATTTGTGTTGTGAATCAAAGCCTTCAGACTCTTTGTATGGGCCAGGCCTGCTGGCTGGTACTAGCTGGTTTGCTAAACTAACACTTGACCCTGCTTTTGTGGGCAGGGACTGCCATTTATTTCTATGACAAACTTCTAAAATGTCTAGGAGACTCTGCAGAAAGTCTCATGCTCAGCACAATCCAGCTTTCCATGACCTGGCCCAGCACGGCACACACGTGGGGCTGCGTTCCCACTGCCCGCCCCTGGGCCCCCCCTGTCGGGAGGGCTAGTTTCCCTCCGAGAGAGTGCAGTGGGCGCAGGCCTCACGTGCGTTTCTGTTTCCTAGGGCGCCCAAGGCAGAACTAAGTAGGGTATTTTTTAAAGCAGTGTTTCTCAAAGTCTCATCTTAGACCCCTGTATCAAATGTAAATTCTTCTGATTCTCAATTCACTTTTGATAGTTTAAAATATAAATGGCAATTTGGTTTAAATTTTTTGACATTTGTCTATGATTTCCAGAGTATATTTTAAAATTCAATTGAATGATTCTTTCATTTCTGTATTTTAACTACCAAAATATAATATTTAGGTAAAAGCTATCACTGACTCATCTAACTTAAGGTTTCCTTTTCACAAATGTTCAAAGCTTCTTTAGGAATTAAGAAGTTAAAGATTTAAAGAACCAGACCTATGAAAAAAGCGTGAATCTTTTTTCACACTTGAATATAGCGTGAGTATAGATAGTAGAGATGATATTAATTCATAAGAAGAGTCAGAGAGATAAAACATGAATGAGTCCAGGGATCAAAGTATGTTAAAAAAAGGTCTAGTAAAATGAGGTCACTGGCGTTCTTCCTGTCCAGCAGAATAGCACGGCACAGGACAGAGATGACTGTGAGAAAGGGAGCAGAAATAAAGAAAACACCAGACAAATGGTGAACATTCAGAAGAGAGACTTAAATTTGACAGAAGAAAGGCAGGAACAAACAGAAATCAGTGTAGGAAAACAGGGCACAGGTAAACCAAACAGAGAGGAAAACGGACACTGGCCTTTGAAAGAACAAAAGATGAAAACCCACAGATTTTCTCTTACTGTCCACGGTTAAGGGAAAACTTCCTTTGCTCTGAACTTTGAACAAATGTTAATGTTTTCCCCTCGGTTTGGGGTTTTGAAAAGCCAACTCTTAAAAATGACTTCTGTTTCCCTCAGTTAAAAAGAAAAAAAGAAATCAATTATAGTGTCTTTAATAGATATTGAATATTGATGGATTAAATGTGAAAGATGTGATTTTCAAAATATCTTCAGCAACATGGGAATGTGGTTTCTCGGCTTCCTTGCCTATCCGATATACTTAACAGTTAGCAGGACACGGATGGAAAGATTTAAGAGCCTTTACAGAATAAATCAGTAATATGCATTCTTACACCTGCCCTGGGTTTAAACAACTGCTCAGCCAATAACATAATCTATGGCCAGTGAACTAACAAAAAACACAGGGAAGGTAGAGTTCCCAATCAAACGGGCCTAGTAAGCAGCTGGGATACACGACTATCTGCCTGTCTCTAAAAACAAACCCATGGACAGAGCAAACTGCCCTAACGTGACAGAAACTTATTTCAGGGCAAACTATGTGAAAGTAGAGTCAATACAGAGGAGTTTTCTTCTTGCAGAAGAAAAATGGCAGAAAAAGAGGTGGTGCCAGGGATTAAATACGGGGCTTAGAATGAAAATAATCAGCTTTCCAGGGTCAGCAACTGTGGCAAGACCTATTTATGAAAGAGCCACGTCGGTCTCCTCGCGGCACTGTTTGCGCGCCTGCACAAAACGAGCGCGCTCACCAGGAGACCTGGGCTAATCCCACCCCCGCTGGCTTCACTCTCTCACTACCTCGGACTTGGCTAAGGCGGAGGAATGGGAGCAAACATTCACATTACACTAAGCTTATGATTACATGTTTCCCAAAGTGATAATATTCTTTTGCTTTCTATTTAAATTATATTTACAATCGATGTCCCCCACCCCTTTCTTTTTAGTACTACCTCAAGAAAAAAAGACAATTTCATTAATGAATAATTACTGTTCACTGTAAGGTCTCAAGTCTCAAATTTATTTTATTTCAGAGTATTAAGAATTACAACAGAAACTAATGTTAACCGTTGCAACTTATTACGGGTTAACTAAGAGAAGCTCACAAGAACTATCAAATATTACAGAAATAGTAGAAACTCCAGTGATCATGTTGACGGTTCTACTGACAGTAGTCAAATCTAGAGAAATAAATTCTTAAAAATATCAATAACAACATTGTACATGAAAACAGCAAAACATTTATTGAGCACTGACTGCTCCAGACATCCTGCCGAATCCTTTAAAAATAGCATCTCACTCAATCCACTACCTAACCTACCAGAAAGGTACTGTTGTTACGCCCAGTTTACACATTAAAGATCAGGTCTGGAAAGGTTGTATGATGTACCCGAGATCACACAGCTAGTACATGTCCAAGCTGGGGCTCACACTCAGGCCTGACTCCAAGTCCCACCCTCAGCAGCACTCTGCTATTTATATTTCTATGAAAAATGACGAGTAAGTGTGGCAGGAACTTCTTGTTCAAGTTAGGCAAACTTTTAAATAACTTTTTGATTTTTAATTCTTCAAATAATACATGGATTATAATATTAGGGATATGGACTTAATATCTTCCATGATTTAAAGAGGGCTAGACAATTTTTGACCAAGAGTCAAGAAAGCCCTGCAGCCCCATGTTCGGCATTATTACTGTAGTTGCAAACATCAACAGTGCTACTTTACCTGAAAATATGAAAAATACACAGGCTAGCTCAGTTAGAGAAATAGCTGCAATACAAAATCACAAGAGATGATGCCTTCAGAAAACAAATAGAATTAAACTATTGAGCCTACCATGATTGACTATTTCTGATTTTTACAACTCCTAGAACTTGACCTAAGTTACTTAACCTTTCTGTGCCTCAGAGTCTTGCCATGTAATTTGGGTATAAGAACAGTATCTAGCTTATAGGTTTAAAAAAGATTGACTTGTGCTTTGTAAATGTTCAGTAAAAGGTAGCTTCTTACTATAACTTTTATTTCTACGAAAAAACAGCTCAAGCCCAGTATTTTAACCGTCATGGTCGACTGAATTATCTGCACACAAGGAACAAGACACTATTATTACATTTAACTTCTCTGCATTAATACCAGAAAAGAGAAGAGATATCAGTACTCAAAATGGCAGGTAGTAGAAAGATTATTCATGAATGTCTTTGGAAAAGGATTTTGTGGTTCGCATTTACAAGTAGCCATCCTAGATGTCCTGGAGATTCACGTCAAATAAAATAAAAGCAACAGGTTGTCTTACTTTTGTAAGCGGTTGTATGACTTTGTTAATCCTTCGTGCTGTTGCTCAGTACCAGAGAGATGGAAAAAATCTGATCAAACGTCTCGTAAACGCAGTTATATACTTACAACAGAAAATGGCAATCAAATATCCTAGATTCTGTTCTTTTTTATTCCTTATGCTACTTATTTTCCACACGTGATCTTTTCCATCACTTTGAAGGTAGGGGTTTGTCTGAAGACTGATTATTTCCTTTTTGGCAGTAGGGCCGTAATTCAGGCAGCGGCCACCTGTTAAATAATGGGGCCTTTCAATTGATTCCATGGTCAATTGTCTAAGCTTTTTCCAGGTGTGGTTAACTAACAAAAAATAATTACAGCACATTATCCAGTTGCTTAAGCTTTTAAAGGAAAAATACGTGTTGAACAATAAAGGTCCAACTTGTTTACCAGATACTACATGTATTATATTGCTACAATAATTTAGCAGTGAGGCATTGACACAGGAACAGACAGAGAAATCCAAGTAGGATAATAAAACTGACTGAAAATATATATATACGACCTCGCTCTATGATAACGGACACGTTTAATATCAATGAAGAAACACAAGGTTATTCACTTGTGGTGGTTAGCAATTTAGAAAAAAACCCCACAAAGTTATAATATTAACATAATGTCACACACCAAATCAATTCCATGTGGATTAAAGATGTCAAAATAAAGGAAAAACAAAACCATAAAAATACCAGAGAAAGATAGAACTAGGTATTTATATAATCCTGGGATTAAGAAAACCTGAAGAATGACACTGGGCAGAAAACATGAAGAAACAGATAACCAGGTTTGGCAATGCAGACTTAAAACTCCATGTCAAAAACAAAACAAAACAAAACAAAACAAAACCCTCCAAAAAAACTGTAATGCAATGACAAACTTGTAAAACTATTCAAAACAAAAAATAAATTCCTTAATATTTAAGAGCTTTTGTAAATCAACAGAGATAAATAATCATTAGGCTGTACAATTAACAACCACATATCACAATAAAATATAAACAGTTGATTAACATATTTTAAAAGTTCAACTTTACCAGTAAACAAGGAAACACAAAATACAAGACAAAAACTGGCAAAGATTAGAATATCGATGCCTGTTTGCGATACATTATAACACACACACTACGTAAAACCTGGAGTAAGGAGAAACTAGCAACTCCATTCACTGCTGGTACCAGTATGAATGATTCAGCTTTCTGGAATGTAATCTAGGAAAAATGTCATCAAAGGCAAACCTGAGCTGACAGAAATCAGAGTGGCTGGGGGCAGGGGACTGGCTGGAAGGGACCTTCTGGGTAATGCAAATATTCTATACCTTGGATTGGTGGTGTTTGCATGAATGTATACAACTGTCAGAACTCATCAAAGGAAACAGATACAAATGGTATTTTCTTATATTTAATTTACAAATAAAAAAAAACCCCACATGACTCAGCAGTTTTATTTCCTTCGGTCCAACAAAGTAACAGTGAATTTGCAAAATATTTAATTATTGGCTTATTCATTAATGAAGGCTAATCATAAAAAATTGAATGAATTTTCCCATTCTTGGAAAAAGTGTATATATAAATATATGAGGACAGATTAAAAGCATTTAATAATGATTATTTGTGGGATATAATATTACTAGTGTTTTTTCTTTTCTGTCCTTTTTTTAATGTTTTATATATTGAACGCATAAACAGAAATTAGGTTATTTGAAAAATCAATATGACTATGAGTATTGACTTCATACAATAACTCTGGAACATAAAATGACGCATTGTTTAAAACTGCCTTTAAAGAAATACTAACAACTACATACAAGTTATGCATCTTCTTAATACTTTGGTTTTTCTATCCTGTTTGAAGCATTTACTTTCAGATACAGTTAAAGTACCAGAGTGCTTGTTGCTAATTTCTTGACTGCCTGTATACAATGGAAACTCATTTTATACTGGCTTGGTTGTTGTCTGGAGCTACCATTGTGAAATGACTTTTTACTGTATGTGCTAATCCCAAGGACTCTTGCTCTTTAAATTTTCTTTCCAATAGAAATGAACCACTTATGCTTACATAGCTTTTATCTGTTCCAAAATGCTGACTGCTAAAAATAAAAAAATAAAAAAGATTCTGGAGAGAGTCCAAAATCTATGATGGTGTAGTTCCAGCACAGAAAAGGTAATCTTGATCATTCTCCTCTTTCTACATGATTGCTAAATTGATATTCACTAAATTCTGCAAGCCTCAGCATTTTATAATCTCCATTGAGCTAAACAACCTGCTTTAACTATACTTTTCTCTTTTTCTCAACAAGTTTTAAAATAGAACCACTGAGCACTAGCAAATTTAATGTATATTTCTACATTTCTTCTAGGTCACAGATAACTTATCTGAAGTAATTTACAGTTTACCTTTTCTTTATGTGTAGTTTTCTTTGAGGTTGTTATGAGAGGGCTGTATAATTGACATTCTGCCAATTTAATTTAGAATGTTTAGTTTGTGCTGCTTGAGTAATTTGTTAGGCCATACCAACACTACCCCAGTCCTGTGCACCCTCCTTTCTTACACCTAATATTTCCTGCGCATCTCCCCCGAGTCAGGCACCATGCTGACTACACTACATGAATCATCTCCCTTCATTCTAACAATAACTCTGAAGTAGGTTTGTTACAGGTGAAGAAACTGAATCCCAGGAGATTCCGCTTGCTCAGGTCACTCAGCAGTCATTGTCAGAGCAGGGATTTGAACCCAGGCAGTCTGCTTCAACAGCCCATTGTACAATGAGGAGATAATTCAATATGTGGGATTACGGAGAGCCTGCATGATAGTACATTTCTTTAAAGGAATGTGGAAGGCATTCCAAAGATGAGAATAGGTGATAAATGCTGTAACCAGCTCCAGAAGACCTATTATTTAAATCAAAGGTCTCTAAAGTCAAATGAAATTTTTTTTCTTATCCCACTGATTATTATTTCACAACGAAATCACTGTTGGTAGAAGCTGGTATTCTGGAAGCATCATGGGCTTTTATATGTGATCTGCAATCTCACCATTTACTACTGTGTGATCTTGGGCAAATAACCTAATTTCTTTGAGCCTCAGTTTCCTCAGCTATAGAATGGAAGTAATACCAATTATCTGATGGAGGGATAAGAAACAAATCCACCACACCGGCCCCCAACCTGTGGGCCCCAGGAGGCTCTTATGAGGGTGAATGAGAAAAGACAGCACAAAGGTCCCAACAGGGTGCCTGAAATACAGCCGACCCCCAAACAACGCCAAGGGGGTGGGTTAGGGTGCCAACAAACCTGTGTAACTTTGGACTCCCTCACACTTAATTACGGTTGGACCTTCGCGTTTGTGAATTCAGCCAACCTGAGAGCAAAGGCAGTATTTTTGATTCATGGTTGGGAATCCATGGTTTGGAAACCACAGCTGGCAATGCAAAAATACTGTTTCAATTCATGGTTGGTTGAAGCTGAGGATGCAGATGACAAGGGTTGACTGTACTTACTGAAAAAAGAGTCTGCATATAAGTGGACTCTTGCAGTTGAAACCCAAGCTGTCCAAAGGTCAACTGTAGAGCATATACAAATATTTGCTTCAAGAATGAATTGGTGAGATCCAGACCACCATCATCTCCTACTATTGGTAGAAGAATAAGAGTAAAAAAGGCATAAAAAGGATGAATATTTAATTTAAAGTCAGATATAAGTGACTTCTCATTTTATATAATTTTATTAATTAATCCGAATAATTTATTTTTTAAAAAATATTTTATTTATTTATTTTTTTGGAGAGAGGGGAAGGGAGGGAGAAAGGGGGGGAGAGAAACATCAATGTGGGGTTGCCTCTCGTGCACCCCTCACTGGGGGCCTGGCCACAACCCAAGCATGTGCCCTGACTGGGAATCGAACTGGCGACCCTTTGGTTCACAGGCTGGCACTCAATCCACTGAACCACACTAGCCAGGGCTGAATAATTTGTAATTGGTTAAAAAGATATTTAACCAGTGGTTTTAAAAGAAAAAATAAAATTTCACATTAAAGTACTTCTGCAGATGTGCCAAAAAAAGTCTGTGAAAAAGAAATGTTCTACCACCTTCCCACCCCCAAATGAACCTAGACACAGTCTTTAGATCCTTTACAGAAATTACCTTAAAATGGATCACAGACCTAAATGCAAACTGCGAAAGTATAAAACTCCTAGATGGTAACAGGAGAAAACCTATATGACCTTAGATATGGCAATGACTTTTCAGAGAACACGAAATGGGCAACGCATGAATGATAACAGATAAGCTGGACTTCGCTAAAATTAAAAATTTCTGCTATTTGAAAAACAGTGCCAGAAGTGGGGGAGGGCGGTTACGGGACTGGGTGGAAAAGGTAAAGGGGATTGGGAAGTAGAAATTGGTGGTTACAGAATAGTCATGGTGATGTAAAGTACAGCACAGGGAATGCAGTCAATAATATTGTCGTAACTATGTGTGGGGCCAGGTGAGTGATGGAAATATCGGGGGGAACACTTTGTAAAGTATTGTGTATGACTGTTTAACCACTATGTCTACCTGAAACTAAAACAAAATAAATTTGAAAAAAAAAAAAAAGAATAAAACCATCAAGAAAATTAAGAAAAAAAGAAAAAGAATGTCAGAAGAATAAGATAAGCCACAGACTGGGAGAACATAGTTACATCTGATAAAGGATTGATACTGATATATACAAAGAACACTTGAAACTCAACAATAAGAAAATGAACAACCTGATTAAAAAGTGGACAAAACCCCTTAGCAGACACCTTACCAAAGTAGATATACAGATGGCAAATGTCGTGTGAAAAGATGGTCAACACTGTGGTTACAAATGAAAACAACGAGATACCCCTACACACCTATCGCTACAAAGGGCAAAATCCGTAACACTGACGACACCGGATGCCAGTGAGGATGTGGAGCACCAGGAACGCCCCTCGCTGCTGGTGGAGATGCAGAATGGTACGGCCACTCTGAAAACCTGTTTGGCAGTTTCTTACGAAACTAAACACATGACACAGTACTCACGCTCCTTGGCATTTATCCAAAAACTTAGGTCTACACAAACGTTCACAGCAGCTTTACTCATAATTGCCAAACCTGGAAGCAAACAAGATGTCCTTCACTACGTAAATGGATAAACTCTGCTGCACCCAGACGATGAAATATTATTCAGTGCTAAAAAGAAATGAACTGCAGTCACGAAAAGACACGGAGGAAACTTACACACACATTACTGAATGGAAGAGGACAATCTGAAAACGCTATGTAGTGTACGATTCCAACTACATGACATTCTGGAAAAGGCAAAACTATAGACACAGTGAAAAGATCAGTGGTTGCCAGGGTTAGGGGAGAGGGAGAGATGAACAGTCAGAGCACAGAGAATTTTTAGGGTGGTGAAACTATTCCGTAGGATACTATAATGGTGGGTACATCTCATTTTGTATTTGTCCAAACCCACAGAAGGTACACCACCCAGAGTGAACACTAATGTATGGACTTGGAGTGGTGATGGTGTGTCATAATGCCCCACTCTGGAATGGGATGTTGGTAGTTGGGATGGCTGTGTGTGTGTGCGGGAATGCGGGCAGGCATCGGGAACCCTGCACTTCCTGCTCCGTTTTGCTGTGAACCTAAAACTGCACTTAAAAATATATTTATATTTTAAAATATAAAGTGTATTTATAAAGTTTATAATACACTTTGTAAAATAAAGTCTATTAAAATTTTTTCACCCGGCTGGTGTGGCTCAGTGGATTGAGCATGGACTGCGAACGAAAGGGTCATTAGTTCAATTCCCAGTCAGGGCACATGCCTGTGTTGCAGGCCAGGTCCCCATTGGGGGCCACGTAAGAGGCAACCACACATTGATGTTTCTCTACCTCTCGTTCTCCCTCTCTCTAAAAATAAATAAATAAAATCTTAAAAAAATTTTTTTCTGAAAAAGTAATCTCCAGGTTTCAATGGAAAATTCTACCAAATATTTAAAGAAGAAATAACGCCAATTTTATACAATTTTTCTTCAGAAAATAGAAGAGCAGAAACATTTCCCTCCTTTTCTGAGGCCAGCCTTACCCTGATACTCCTACCGGACAAAAACAGCAGCAGAGATCATTGACAAAGAATTAGCAATTTTAATTCAGCAAAAATAAAAAGGGAAATATACCATGACCAAATGGGATTTATTATGTGACTGCAAGGCCATTCAAGATTTGAAAATCAATGAGTGTAATTACCCTATTAATAGCCAAATAAGAAAAAGCACATGATCATATTAGTACATAATAGTATTTCATAAAATTCAACATCATTCATGTTAAAAACTCTCCCCATACTAGAAGATGAAGGGAACTTCCTCAATATGATAAAAGGCACCTACAAAAAATCTTAGAAGAGATTTTCAGAACCAAGAACAAGATTACTCAAGAGCTGAGGATCTTGAGAAGAAGAGTTACGCTGAAATTTGTACTAGTTTTATTAAAAACAGAAGCAAATCAGACTGTTTGTATTTTTTAAAAGTTTAGAGAGAGAAGAATTTCCCCTAGTGTCACTCGCTTTCACTAAGCACTGCAAAGCGCCTTAATTAAGTCTTGAGATACTAATAGCCCTAAAAGCAACTCATAAAATGATATTTACTTGGGAGCATAAACTGGAATGACATTTTGGGAGGGCAATTTGAAAATATTTTGCAGAAACCTAACATGCACACCCGCTGACTAAGAATTCCAGTTACAGAAATTTATCTTCAGAAAACTGGCAATGACAAAAATACAAACACGTTCATTACAATGTTGTGTATAATAAAGAAAAAGCTGGAAAGAGTTTGAATATCCAACAATGTGAAGTTGATCAAGTAAACTGTGGTTCATCATACTTTGGAATAGTACACGGCCATAAAAAATTTTAAAATTATATCATAAAGTTATATATGGCATGGAAAAATATTCACTGTATATTGCTGAGGGATAACGCCAGTTATAAAATTGCGGCATTATATGATCTCATTTCTGCTTAAAATATGTCTATGCATAAAACTATCTGGAGGGGTATACACATGTATAAATTAATAGTATTTATTATTGAGTTTGGATCACAGGTAATTTTTACTTACTTTTTTTGAGGCGTCTGTATTCTAGTTTCCCAGAGTAAACATATTTTCCTTATATAATAAAAATGTTAAAACGTTTACTGGAGGCAACCATGCAGTTGTCAGTGTTTTTCTAACTCACAAAGCTGAACACTGTAGGCACTACGGAGAGTGGTGGAAGGGAGAGAGAGGACGAGGAAGAGGGGGCCGGCAGACAGACCTCCCTAATGCATTATTTTTCATGTATATCTGTTGTAAAGTTTTAGGTTAATCTTAGATTTAACTATCTGGAAACAATTTTTAATGGAACATCGTAGTGAATAGTTAAGGTTCACAGGATCACAATACAGTCGCATAGATTTAATTTTTCTCCTTTCCTGGGAATGCTGACTTTGTTGCGTAAGGAGCAGGTGGCTTTCTTTTTTATAAGACTCTCCGTTGCCTTGTCAGACACAGCTCTCTCAGAACTTTTTTGGGACCTAACCAAGTTTTATCTAAACAAACCCAAAATGACATATGGACTTCATCCACATGGTCATATGAATCCTCTGGCTGATGACTCCAGCCATGTATCTAATTGGTTTTATAAAATCCATGCTTGAGAAGGATTCTATGTGAGGGTGTAATGCTGTGGGGAGAAGGAATGCAGCGGCGAACAGACCCGAGCTGCTCTGCCGGAATCTGGTGCCCACCACTGCCGCCCAGCACGGGCAGCAGACATCCCCACAAAGGGGAGAACCCTAGTAATGCCGAGCGAAAAGTTTCTATCATGCATTTCAGCTTAGATCTACTAATAACACTTCTTTAAATGCCTTGTTAGACAGTGAAATCTGGGAATAATTACCAAACACCATATATAGTGTTTACAATAGAATCATATTTCTTTTCTTTCTCTCCCCATCCCACCTTTTTTTTTTTGCATAAAAAATAGAATGCTGCTGAATGGTACCCAAATGTCTGTTGTATACCATGCCAATACAGCAGCCCAGCCAAAAATGCGAATAGAACCGTTCGCCAAGCAAAAGAAAACATAACAAATTGGTAATGGTTTCTATCTTGACAGAAAATGAAAATGATCCCTCAATGTGTGGTCACTCATGCGGACACATAAAAATGTCTCAGAAGCCATCATTTTACCTCAGATAACAGACCCTGACAGGGCAGCACAGCACTGGCTGACTTTCACTTCTGAGAAGAGCGGCAACCGTGACCTACAAAATACTCTGGGAGCCATGCAATTTATGCATAGCACACATGCCACACACTCATAATATTTGCTATAAATCATTCCGAATACAAGACTTCTTTTCTGAGTGGGATATATTTTATGAGAGATGATCTAAATCACTAGAGATTTGATAAAGCTGAACTGGTTTATTTATGAACAGAAATGATGTTGGTTATAAGGTTACAACATTTCAATAGCCTATATTGCAATAAAAGAGCATTATATAAGGGCCCTGGGTACTATATATGATTCTGTATAGTGCCTTGGATACTAAAGCTATTTTATGAGATGTTAGATAAAACAAACACCAAAAAAAAGGTGCAGGTACATAGTGTATGGTTCTGATTTTCTGTTTAGGAAATGGCAATTAAAAGTAGAAATGAACCCCCTGGAGACACAGTGACGGTTCCTTTAACATATTTCCCTTTCCGTACCATTTATTTTTGTTCTTTGAGAACTGGCCAATGTCACTGACCAGTGATTTTTCCTCCTATCTAGTGCAGTTTTCCCATTTGTTTAATTTTCTAATGAGCATGTTAGAACAGTGATTGCACTGTGAAATCACATCAAAACCAAGAATGACACTGTTAAAAACACTAATTGATATCTGAAGCTAATGAGGAATTCAGAATGAGAAAATATTGAACCAAAGAGGCTAGGAAGAACCTTGTGAGTTAAATGGTCTTGCCAAGTTGAAAGTAAGTTTGAGTCGTATAGGTTATGAGTTTCAAATGGAACTTCTGGGTTTAAATTTGTTGGTGACTTTCCTGTTCAATAAAAATGGACTTAAATAGCTTATAAAAAGGTTGAAAAAACTTACTGGGCATCAAACTGCTCTTACAAAACACCTTCTTGATGAGTTAAGTGTAAATGCATCAGAAACACATGGATCATATTTCCTTAAGAAATGTGTATAGATTCAAAAATAAGAGGAGGAGGACTTGGTAAAACATTTGTGTGTGTGTGTGTGGTGACTGAACTCAAAACATTTAAAAGATATTTGGACATTCAAGGAACCCAAAATAGAACTAGACCTGTGCAGTCATACAAAAACCAGAAGCTCTCCACTATGCAACGTGCATTTATCTCTATGGGCCCATCAACACTCCCTAGGCCTTCACCTTTGGCACAGAATTATGGGAGGAGCCAGCTTCTGTCTTTAAGCAACTTAGAAGTTAAGTATAAATAAATATGTAAGTAATACAAACCTATTAAAAGAGACTCAGGATTTTACAAAAAATCTGGCATCATAACCCAGATCACACAGAAACCGTATATAGATAAATACACAAGGACTTTCAGGGTCCCGGGGTAGGCAGGATTCATTCCACTCACACCATCATCCCCTCAGCCCTTTTGATTAAAGTTATATATAGTTGCCGAGTCTTTCTTAAATGTTTTCTTAATGAGTGTTTTAATGTCTTCTTTTAATGTGTGTCTCAGCCCTCTTTCTAGATTTGTGAGTGCTCAACTAATCTTGCTGACTGGTTTCCTGGAGGATGGGAGAGTTGAACAGAGTTTTGAAATAGGGAGAGATGCTGTTTGGCAGAGAGGAGTGAGGCTGATTCTGGGTTTGGGCAATGGCACAGGGGACAATTCAGAGGCTCCAAGGGTGAGTCATGTGTGGGGGTGACCCACAGGCGTGCTCGCAGCGACGTGCTCGGCCAGGGTGCAATGGGAGATGGAGGCAGTTAGGTGCGGGAGGCCTGATATACTACATGTGAAGTCAACCAAAGGGCAGAGGAGTGGGATAAGGCAAAACACAATTCTTACTCTTTCTTTCTTTTATTTTGCCAATATAGGATAAAGTGCTAAGCACAGGACAAGTACAAGTCATTAATTCCTTTATTTCTTATCAGTGTTTTAAGCAGCTGGAAAATATCCAAAGATAAAAATAAGTTAATTATGCATGCATTGCTAGGATCCTGTAGGTCATAAATTTGAAGAGGAACTTAGTAGGATTATGAAAGGGATTACTGAGCTCTGAAATAGTGGTCAGAGAGTATGAAAAAATTAATGATTTAGAATCTTTGAAGGCTGTTTTTTTAGTTGCTTAATGTGGGTTTATCTTGACCATGATATTAGAAAGTTATTTAGGGCAGGGACAGTGTCCTGTAATTCTTGTGGATTCTGCACTGGCCAGCACAATGCTGGGAATACACCACACACTCAATACACCCTTCCCCAAGTGAAGTGAGGTCACGGGTGCTGAGGCCCTATCCTGCAACAGTGAGAGTGTGACTGAAGGTAAAGTCTGAAAAAAACACCAGGGATGATGTCGTGGAAATATCGTAACAACATCTCTGCTCTGAGCCTAGTTGTTCATGGCGAATATACAGAAATCGATACCCTTACCAGCCTTCATCATCTTCTACTTCCACTTCCGAAATGGTATTTTCAGGAGTTTCAGCAATTGCTTGTGTGAGTTTTGATTTAAACTGGTTCAGCAGCGCAAGGGTCTGAAAGAAGGATAAGACTGCTAAATTTTCTGATAAGGAGAAATGTAACTTTAGAAGAGACAAATTAGTTAGAAAAAAACATATCCTACCTGGATAAGCTTTTAATTTTGAAGGAAAATAATACAGAACTGCCTTCCAGCTGCAACAGCGATTGACACTCACAAACCCTGACATCACCCTATTTGCATTCACACTGATATTTTACCGCAGAGATACAGGATTACTTTCTTCCTTGGGGAACATAAATTTGCTTATAGAGAAGACATTTAAATTTTAAAGTGTATGCTTATTATCCATAGCTAACTTTTTAATGTCCACAGACAGAGTGGTGCTTCATTCAGATATGTGAAATCAAAAACAAAACACTAACAAGTAGTATATTTTCACTGAACAACTTTCTAAAAATGTAAATATATCAATGTTGGGAAAGGCAAAATAAATTTTATTTTATTTTATTACCAGAACACATTGACTGCTGTAAGATGGGTAAAATGGAGTGGTATCTTTAGAAAACTCTTTATATATACTAGAAACTTCAAAGGATCATTCCCTTTGATTTGATAACTCCAACCCTGGGAACATATGCAGAAAAATAATCTAAAACACAGAAAATGGCTTATCCAGAAGACGTGCACTGCAGCAGTAGTCACCCCAGTGGGAAATGGAAATGTTAGATGTGTATCAATAAAGATATAGATACATTTTGGTAAAAAGTAATGACTATGCAATTACAGTCATTAAAAATTCTATACATGAAGCATTACATTCTATTGTTAAGTGAAAAAAGTAGGATACAGATATCAAGTTGAGTATGTTTCTTAGAAAAAGGACCATTCCTCTGAGTCTTGCCGGGCCCCCACCTTCGTCGGCGAGAGGAAGTGATGGGAGCTTGCAGCCTGATGGCCGCGCTGTCTCCCGGCAGCACTCTCAACGGTCCGCTCCGGAATTTGAGCAGAGAACAGAAGTTAGCAAAAAGTTCTATTCTGCAGTTTTACAGAGTTTATACTTAGGAAAATGGATTAAATACTATCCATATATAAAAATCAAGAATCAGTACTAAAATAGATTTCCTAGGGAAAAAGTTGCATTACAACTCAGTATGTGAATAACAGGTATAATAAGGAGTCACAGTAAATTGCTAGGCTCCAGAATTTACCTAGCAAATGTGATTGAGACCACAGTTCACGAGAAAATTAAGTAGGTTTCGTTGGTGTAAAACCCAAACTCAATAAAGACAAGAGGTGTCAACATAGGAAAAAAAGGGCAGTTATTGCTAAAAAATGCTCGTGACGCCCGGACAACAACGGAAACGTGGGCATCACTGTGCTGTGGAGCGAGACAAGTTTGAGAGAAAACCTAAATTCCTGTGGAAGATCCTCACAGGCATTCCGAGGGCTGCCTGGTCTGTGTGTTAGGGTTTAGAGATTTGATTCATTTCTAGGGTAGCAATTACAGGATTAAGCTCTTCAAATCATGTTAACAGATAAACATCCCTTGTTTTTAAACTTATTCATAAAAACAAATCTTTTTGCTTATAAACTTTTATTGTATTTGCTTTAAAATAAGAAAAAGGTTTATTATAGAAATATTAGAAAATAAAGAGGAGCAAAACAAAATTATCAATTATACTACTACTCAGAATAACCACTGTTGACATTTTGGTATGTATCCTTCAAGCATTTTATGTGTTTTTGTGTGTGTGTATGTGCTTACATACTTATATCTATATTATATAAACGTATATCTCCATATGCACATCTCTCTATTACTTAAAGGTAAATCTTGTCAATTTTTAATGGCGGGCTTTTGTACACTTGGAAATCTCTTTTCTGAGGACATAAATAAAAATGAAAACAAAGGAGACTTCTTAGTGAAATGAAATTTTGAAACTTCCTAGCAAATTACACTCGACCTGGATCTTTTTCCTTGAGTTGACAGTGGCAAGGCAGTCTGTTTTTAGAGCCAGTTAATGTGCTACTGGCATGTCCTCAAAGACGGGGGCTGTGACAAACAAAAAACATCCTCTTGGCCTTGCTTAGCGTCTCCTCTACTCAAGATTGGGCTTTCTTTAGCTGCATTCTAAAGGCAAGAGAACACACTAGGCAGAAAAGCAAACATCACAAAAATGATGGGGTACAATACAGGGTGAAGAAGATGGGATCTGTGCAGAGGCATTTCTGTCTGGCATCCAGAGGGGAACTGGTACTCTGCCTTTAGCTGATGGGTAAATGGCCAACCACTAATAGCATAGCTCTTCAGCACAGCTAGCGCCTTCCCAGCATGGAGAAGCTGTTTTGAAGGGATCCTGCCTTGGGAGACGTTGTGCAAGCATAACTACACACACACAAGAGTTTCTCAAATGGCCTCTGAGTCTCCAGTCCTGCCCTGGGTCCAGTCTATTCTCTTGACTGCAGCCAGGTTGGAGGGATCTTCTCAAATTGCAAATGAGATCATTATACTTCCTTCCTCTGATGGCTGCCCATTGCCCGTGGGGTCCATCTAAACTCCTTATTAAGGCTCAAAAATACCTTCCTTGCATGAGCTGGCTTTTGCTTCCCTCTCCAGCACCATCGCTCTCTTTCTCATTTATGTTCTAGTCATACTTAACATCTTTTAGTTCTTTGCAAAGAGATCAAAGATTTGTCTTATGCTGTTCCTTTTGTCTAGTCATGCATTTCCCATTCAACCTTCAAAACTCAGCTGACAAATCGTTTTCTCCGGGAGGCCTTCCCAGATTCTTAGGACATGTTAAGTCCTACTATTACACCTTTACATAGTTCTCCGTACCTAAGCTGCTGTAATGCTCACCCCCTTTTATTGGTATTACTGTATTTGCTTAACAGCTCTTTTTCCTGATAGCTCAGAAAGGGCATGGGTATATCCAACCTTGATTATCACCAAATACAGTGAGTAGTACATAGTAGGTTCTTTTTTTTTCCTTTTTTTCAATATAGATAGAGGGGAAGGGAGGGAGAAAGAAAGGGAGAGAAACATCGATGTGAGAGAGAAACATTAATCGGTTGCCTCTTGCATGAGCTGGACTGGAGACTGAACCAGCAACCCAAGCACATGCCCTGACCAGGAATGGAACCAGCAATCCTTCAATTTGCAGGATAACACCCAACCAAATGAGCCACAATGACCATGGCATGGTAGGTTCTTAAATAATTATTTGCTAGGAGGGAAAAAGGAGGAATGCATGAATAAAAGTGATCCTTAGCATCTTTGGTAGTATAGTGATTACAGTGTGACTCCATGAACACAAGTTAATAATGTACTTTTTCTTAATTTTATTTGATGTTCCATTTCTTTTTTTTTTAAAGATTTTATTTATTTATTTTTAGACAGAGGGGAAGGGAGGGAGAAAGAGAGGGAGAGAACCATTGATGTGAGAAACACCAATCTGTTGCTTCTCATATGTGCCTTGACTGGGGACTGAACCTGCAACCCAGGCATGTGTCCTGACCAGGGATTGAATCAGGGACCTTTTGCTTTGTGGGACAAAGCCCAACCAACTGAGCCACACCTATTATGTATGTGGCCTTCTTCTCCTATTAAGAAGGATATTCCATTTCTTTTAAAACCTGTACGAGTTAGTTATCTGCAACTGTAATTTATTATACTTGACTTCTTGTTGAACTTTCCCTATGATTATTTTCATGCTAAGTACTGATGCATGCTTTCCTTATCAGTAATTAGGTGTCATTTATAATATATATTCTATGATAGATAGATAGATAGATAGATAGATAGATAGATAGATAATCAGCACCAAAGAGACAAGATTTTGGTCTGCCCCCTAGCTTTTCAAACACAAGAGGCTAGGGGGATTTATTGAGTGCCGAGTGCTGCATAATGTGCATGGTGGACTCCCAAACTGTTGCGCTAGTTCTCTGTCTCTTTTTATTCTTAACTTCCTACAATCTTCCTATATTACTAACTTCAAGATACAGGAATTATCTGCAAAAAGCAGAACTTTGTAATATTACTTATAATAGAAATCACCTAGTAGACCAAATGCCTTATTTGTAGGCAATGTATCATACAACTTCAGATGGAGCTGGCTCGTCAACTTGTGAGAGGCTGGGCCAGAGGAGAGCCCTTCACCATTTATAGTCACCTCTTCTCTATTTCATAAAACTCACTCAGACAAAGGTTCCACCTGAGTGTCTGACAACATGTGGGTTTACAAGATTCCTGTGCTTGATATAGGAGTACATGTTTAAAGCCTGGAAGTTTTTGGCTTTTCATCTACAATGGCTGGAAAGAACTCTTATCATCTGGACCTCTGCACGAGCAGCCAAGGTCCTTGTCACCCCACCCTGTATAAACTCATGCTTTTTCATTGCTAAGAGGTAGTGCTTCCCCTGATGTAGAATCCAATTAGGCTCCAATAACAACACTTGAAGACAACTGACAGATAATAAATTACATATAAATTTAGGTTGTTAAATTACCTGATCTTCCCGGGAAGTTCCCTTCTTTGGCTGCTGCTTCCTCAAAGCTTCATACTTTTGCTTTTCTCTTCTGTATTCTGCAACAGCACCACCCACAGCAGTGTCTTCCTCTGAAGAATAATAGATTATGCTTAGAATAAATGGTAAAAAGGCTCTGTGGTTTCCTCCATTTAATTTAAAAACTAACCAATAAACTCACCAGCTTAATAGTTCATAACTATTCCCTAGATTAGAAAATGACTGATGTTAACTGATCAACCAATTTTATGAATATCTTTATTATACACTGTAACATTATAGTATATACTGTACCATTGTAGTTGTTCTTATATTTGACTATAAAATCATGTATCTCACTTTTAAGGTTTTCCCCAAATTCAGCAATACTATTTTACATTATTCCCTTGTCTTATTAGATACGTTCTTTCAATAATGGCTGATTTGCCACTTTTGTTCTCCAGTGAAAAAAACAACAGTAATAACAACAAATAACTTCAACTTGATGGCATCATACTATATGCACATATCTAGCAAATAAGTCAGTTAGGACAGTTACCAGAGCAGGCAAAAATTAGTTTTACTAAATTACAAATGAGAAAACGAATGTACAGATTTGATTCTGCAATAATTCTATATGAAGATTAATTAACATCTGGGGTCACATAATACAATTTTGCTTCAAAAACACAAGTCCTGTACTGACATTTTATAATACCTTATAGGTGTACATATTAATGAAAGTTTGTGACAAAAAAAAAAACAACAACCCAAAACAAATAACCTATGCCTTTTCATCTTTGACTGGCAAACCAAGATGAGCAAGATGTAATCAAGAATGAGAGTAATCTTTTTACTCAAGCCTGGGTTTGTTGTTTGCCCCTTTGTTACCTAGTTTAAAGAATATTAATAATGTGCAATGTGTTAACAAGCAGCCATTTTTTTCAAGAGACATTCTAGTTAAAAAAATGTGTGAATTAAGAAACAAATAGTCTTTTTATGGTTACCTAATGTCATGATTTTGATGTTGGTCAGAGGGTACAAAGGTGTAATCATGGGGGACAGGTGAGTTCTGGAGGTTTAAGGTACAGTAAGGTGACTATAATACAGCATTGTATAGCTGAAATTTGCTAAGGAATTGATGTTAAGTGTTCCCACCACAACCCCCTCACACACACAAATTAACTACATGCGGTGATATGAGAGCGTGATTGTGGTAACCATTTCACAGTGGCTTCTCTATTTCTTGGTCTTCTGAGATAATTAATTGCCTGGTTTCAGGATGTCTTCTCCCTCCTCCTGTTTTAATTTCTACCCCAAATGTACAGGCAAACAGCTGACAACAGCTGCAAGGTTATCTGGTCTTTTGTTACATGCATCTGTGACACCAGGATTAAGCCTGCGAAGGTTCCATCTGGACCGCATGAAAACTAATCCAACACCTTCCTACGGCATGCACAGCCAAATGAGATGATGTCTGCTGCACACACCCAGCTGTGTAAAAAATCTGATCCAGTCTTCTATTTCTTAATGGGTATACCATATTAGTATAGAGTCCTATTTATAAATGTGTGATCAACTATGAATGATCACAATACATTTACTTTTCCTGTTTCCATTTCTCAGCAGCTATATTCTGAGCTAATATCCTTAGCTCTATATTTCAGTTCTTTAACTCTCTGTTTACTTGTATCTAACCAGTTTTTGAGATATAAACTGTCTTTATTTTTGATGATTATGTTTTTAAAAAATTTCTAGATATTCCATTGGTTCTTTTTCAAATTCACCCACTCTATTTGATACTCTTAGTCTTTTATTATAATTTTTATTCCTTAAAAAATCTTTTAAATTATTTAAAACACACTTGTTATATTGTATTTTTCAGATTGTTCTTGGGAGTGGTCATTTCTCTATGTGCTTTCTAAGTTTTAATTGTGAATCTATCTTCAGCTAGAGCTGCATCTCCATCATGCTCCATGGGACTCCTAGGCACCTAGGATTGTGTAAAGAACTCTACAGGGAACTTCTGCATTCGTTTCTACCAGGCAACTAAGGGGTTCTGTTGGTTCCAGGCCATTTTTCCCCAAGTTAATATCTTGGCTTATAATTCCTGTACCACATAGGTAGTATACATTAAGACTTTGTAGCCATGCCTGGTAGAGATTTAAAGTTTTAATTTTGATTTTTTTATGACAGACTTTTTTTTTCCCCTCTCACACATAGTTCTGAAAAATGACAAGATTCTTTGTGGCCTGCATGACCAGGTAGACAGGTTTTCTAGTGTCTATCTCTCTTGACCCAAGGCCACCTCTCTGTCCAAGTGTGAGGTTAAAACCCAGCTTCCAGGCACTAGAGCCTGCATCTGGTCCAGTATCCCTCTGGGCAACTACAGTGCCAGTTTGCCCACTGAAAGCTCCGGTTATGCGTCCTCTTTGTTTTTGGTACCTAGGAAATTTCTCCCCCTCCGCCTGCAGCTAAGTGCTTAAATTGGGATATGTCACATTTTATCTAGCATTACTGTATATTTGTAGGAGAAGGAAGTTCTGTGTTAACTCACTCCATGTTGCCAGAACAGAAAGTAGCACATTTATTTCTCATGTGTTTGAATCCCCCTGAGTAAACAAAAATTGAATAAGTGACTGGACAATTTTAGTGACATAAAACTGGCTAATAAATTACATGAGGAGTTTGAAAAATTCAGTTTGTCTAAGTACAGAGTGCTCTCAATGTACACTGGATGATAATTCATAAATTATAATGATGTAGCATGATGACTATTTGTCATTAACTGAAATTACTATAAAACATATGTTAAATAAATAGCAATGAAGAATGAGGAAAAATTTGCTAAGGATGTAGTATATGTTAGGCATCATGCAAAGGTGCTTTGATTATCCATGAAGTATCTACAAACCTATCTTACAAATAAGGAAACAGAATTCAGTCACAATTACAATAGAAGAAAGTACCTATAAACCTATTTCACAAATGAGGAAACAGAATTCGATCCCAGTTAGAATACAGTACAGCTGGGATTTCAGCCCAGGTCTGCATGGTACTAAAGACCCACACTGTGCCCTATTGTCTTCTACTAAAACTTCAATTCAGAAAATAAAATTTACTGTGTTCACCATATACCTGGGACTCTGAGAATTGCTATGAACAATACCCAAAACATTTTTAATATAGGGTTTTTGATCTAGAAAGTAATTGAAAGGATAAAATGAATGTAACATATGTGAAAATAGTTAGGATATCAGTTATTGATTGTAAGTGTCAAATTGCTGATTCATGGGTAGAATACCAGCCTTTATCTAGAGGGCTCAAAGCAACCCTACATTTTAATGTTGGAATAAAATTTTAAAAATACCTTAGCTTTTTCTGAGGTAAAATTAGGTGATATCTATGCAAAGGCCTGGTGAAGAGAATGTCCAACACCACTCCAACCATTAATTTATTACTAGAGTGTCAGTTTACTGGGACAGCAGAACTAAACTGGGGGATCTTCTAATCTAACTTTTCAATTCTAAGGTGAGGTTGCCGAAGTCCAGGTAAATGAGGTTACTTAGCTAGTGTCCCATGTGGATTAGAAGCAGCGCCTGGGCTAAAACCTGTGTCCTAATTCTTAGTTTAGGTGACAGTTTGTAGAAAGACTTTTTGCCTTAGCATGTTATAAAGAATGCTTCTAAACCCTCCTCAAAGAGTTAGTCAGAAACGTAGTATTTGCTCCACTTGAATCTCTTTACTATAAAACCTTTCTGTTATGAGCATAAAGGGGTGATGACTACTCAGTTATAGGTTATTTAGCTAATGAACCAGTGGCATCCATCTACAAATCTTATCTCATACATCAAAGGGCTTGTACCCATTACTATCTCAGTACCAAACAGGAGCAAACAGAGCCAACTATCTCAAGGAGCAAACAGAGCCAAGTAGCTTCCCATTTATTCATTTTTAAGAAAAAGTTTATTGAATGATTATTTATCAGAAACTGTCAGTAATGCTGCTTATAAAAGATACTTTAGTTATCTGGATTCACTACTTCAAGGAAATTTTAAAAAAATTCCCATTTAAATAAAAACTTTTATATAAATAAAGATGATGTGATGATAGTAAACAGTATTTGAAAACAAAACGGATGGACTTTAAAGGCTATAGAAGCACTGGCTGGTGTGGCTCAATTGGTTGAAGCATCATTCCACAGAGCGAAAAGTTGTGGTTTGATCCCCACATGGGGCATGTACAAGAAGGCAACCAATCAATGTTTCTTTTTCACATTGATGTTTCCCTCTCTCTCGCTCTTTCTCTCCCTTCCTCCCTCTCTAAAAACAATGAAGAAATGTCCTCAGGTGAGGATAAGTAAAAAAATAATTTAAAAAAAGAATATAGAAACCTATCTAGTTGTATTTCATCATACTTTCTGGAAGCTACAAAGTATGTTTTTATGAAATTTTACTTACACCAGATCTTAAATTAATTCCAAGAAAAGTACTAGATTTGGAAATAGCTAACATGATACCTAGCATTTTAAGTGCTCACTAGGTGCCAGATACTAGTACCTGCATTACATGTTTAATCCTCATAACCAACAACCCCACGAGGAAGGTATATTATTAGTCCCACTTTGCATTGGGAACTAAGGCAGTAGAGGTTAAAGAATTTATCTCAGTGATTATAAATGTGGGAATATAAACCCATGCAGTGTGGTTCTAAAGTACAATCTCTTCACGAACTTGGGTTTTTTCTTCTTCATGTCTGAGACACAGAAAACTGAGAAGAAGATATTTAAATATGACATAAAAAGGCATCAGGTCATCAACTGGATGTGTCCTGATGAAATAAAATCCTACCGAAAAAGGTCCTGGATGCCTCCCAGACCACAATAAATGGAAAATGCTTTTACATAAGTAATTTCCACCTAGGAAGAATCCTTTATGGCTTTTTCTTGATTCTCCTTAATTAATGATATTTCCTCCTTATTTGAACCTTTAAACACTTTGTGGAGTAACCTGCGGCCCAGCGCACGAGGAAAAGGTGCAGTCCACGCCCTCAAGGACAACGCTGGCCATTCTATACGCGATGTCCAGAGTTAGAGCTGAAGAAGCTGGCAACTTGGACTCACGAATGGGCACAAATGGGCCCCAACAAAAGCCTGCTCTCTCTAGATGGAGAAGCATGAATGAAGCCTTCAAGTTTTGAATGTTTCTTAGATTGACATTTATTTTGCATAGTCGGCAGGATTCCAAAGCAGCCCAACCAGGATCACCTTGCAGACCCACACTCCTGCTAAATACCCGCAGAGGCTTATTGTGCCTCATCAGCTCCTTGTTTTGTAAAGGGTGAACTTGGATGGAGGTGTAGGTAGACACGTTGGGCCTCCTCTCACAACCAAAAGCGGAAAAACAACAATTAAAAAAAAACAAAAACAGCCAGATCTGACAGAAAATTGAACTGAGTGGAAGTCTGACAACCAAGGAGTTAAAGAAGACACGTTCATCCAGACTGGTAAGCGGGGCAGAGCCGGGTGGAGAGCACTGGGCAAGACAAAGTTTGTGCAGCGGTACCGGCAACGCTCCAGCTGCCCGCAGAGGCCTGTGGTAGGCATGTCTGGCCAAAACGCGCGGGCACCCTTGGGGAAACCGGGGCTGAGCGGTCCCTCATTCTCGCACAGATAAACTTGGAGGAAAAGCTGGGGAGCGGAACAGACCGTGAGGCCCACCAACGCAGAGAAATAAAGCCTCAAACCACCGATTGAATACACCTGTGGAGGTTGAAGCGGCAGTGGGACGAACTCCTGGCCTCACAGGAGAGTTTGTTGGGGAGACCCACAGGGACTTGGAACTGTGCAGGCCTGTCCACTCACCCCGGAGCCAGCAAAGAAGGACCCAACTTGCTTGTGGGTAGCTGGGGAAGGGCAGAGAACAGAGCAAGCGCCATTGTTCTCTCAGGCCCCGACCCCACAGTCAGCGTCACAACACAATGACGTGGGTTACCCCACCCTGGTGAACACCTAAGGCTCCGCCCCTTAAAGTAACAGGCGCACCGAGAAAAAAAATGGCCCAAATGAAAGAACACATCAAAGCTCCAGAAAAAATACAACTAAGTGACGAAGAGACAGCCAAACTATCAGATGCACAGTTCAAAACACTGGTAATCAGGATGCTCACAGGATTCAAAGAAAAATTGTCACAATTACTTAAACAAATGAGAAGGGATGAGAAGGAAACTGGGACTCAAATCAATGGAGTGGACCAGCAGAAAGAAAAAAACATCCAACCAGAAAAGAATGAAGAAACAAGAATTCAAAAAACTGAGGAGGGGCTTAGGAACCTCCAGGATGTCTTTAAACGTCCCAACATCCAAGTCATAGGGGTGCCAGAAGGAGAAGAGGAAGACCAAGGGATTGAAAACTTATTTGAACAAATAATGAAGGAGAACTTCCCCAAGCTGGTGAAGGAAATAGATTTTCAGCAAGTCCAGGAAGCTCAGAGAGTCCCAAAGAAGTTGGACCCAAAGAGGAACACACCATGACACATCATAATGACATTACCCAAGATTAAAAATAAGGAGAGAATCTTAGAAGCAGCAAGAGAAAAGGAGACAGTTACCTACAAAGGAATTCCCATAAGAGTGTCAGCTGATTTCTCAAAAGAGATTTTGCAGGCAAGAAGGGGCTGGAGGGAAGTATTCCAAGTCATGAAAGGCAAGGACCTACATCCAAGAATGCTCTATCCAGCAAAGCTATCATTTAGAATGGAAGGGCAGATAAAGTGCTTCTTAGATAAGGTCAAGTTCAAGGAGTTTATCAACACCCAGCCTTTATTATATGAAATGTTAAAGGGATTTATATAAGACATGGAGGGATATCAACAGGGGAGTGGTAGGGGGAGGGGGGGGAAAGGTGCAGAGAATAAGTAGCATAGACGGGCGGGGGGGCGGTTAAG